>CAAE01014557.1:1009918-1129662 GCA_000180735.1 Tetraodon nigroviridis
ACCATGTTTTGTTTTGAAAAATGACCGGATTCTCTTCGTTACATCTGTCTATACCTCATTATTGACACTCGTTTTTTATTATATTTGGAAAATACCAATGTGGCCTGTGAATTGTAAACCAAAAACACGCTTTACCTCACTAAGTTTTTAAAAGAGAGATATCAATGAAAGGATTAACCACGCTGGTTTTAGTGATACATCCGCACAAAAAGCAGCGAGCGCGTTAAACCTCTGTTCCTGCTCTAGGCTTTTTCAGGGGGATTAGCTTAAGAGAGAGATACTTTATTAATCTCTAAGAGAAATTCACATTTCCGCCACATTTTCATCTTTTTGATTAATCTTAAATGATTCAGATGCTCTTTAGCCTTGTCGTCACAAAAAGACTCTGGTGCTTCACAGAGGCAGAAACCCAGAGCCGGAACCAGCGGGTAAGCACGCCGGCAACCAAACACTCCCTTTTAACAGGAAGAAACCTTGAGCAGGACCCGTCTTACAAGGAGGAACCATCCTGCAGAAAAGGAGGCTGGGTGAGGGAGGAAAGGAAGAGGCAGAGAGGACGGGGAGAATAAAAGCAGATATGCAAACATGGGTTAGCGGAGGCGCGAAGCAACTCGGAGCGCTGAAAACGCTGCAGGCTTTACCGCCTCGGCCAACCGTTTCGGGCTTTGGTCGAGGCTTGGCCGGGCTCTTCCTCAGAGCGAAGACGCCGCTGCCCTTTTTTTTCTTTTTTGGAGGAGCGGCTGCGTCTCTCCTGATCTGCAGAGATAACGGACAGCTGAGGGCAAGGAGGGCACTTTCAGCGCCAGCGAGTCGACAAGCCTGATGTGGACGGAAGCAGAAAGCGGGGGCCAAGAGGGCCTCTCACATCCGTCCCTGCAATGCAGAACCTCTTGGTTTTATAACAAAACATCTTTCTTTGTTTCGTTTTTAGCAGTTTGGGTTGAATTAAATTGGAGCGAAGAGCTCTGATCGTTGGCAGGTGAAGGAGGGATTGCAGAGGTGCTGCTCAGGGTCTCCTCTGCTGTCTGCTGGAAGGTTTTCCTGGGACTCTCAGTTTCTTTAATACTGGCAGCGTTAATTAAACCAGTGATACCAGTGGGATTGCCTACCAGCCCACAATAATAGGTCAGAAAAAAAGCGAAACTGTACTGACAGGAAGTGAATAATATACTCAGAAACCTAGAACACGGAATGTCGCTGTCAAATTTGTCAAGGGTTTGTCTCACATGTAGGTTTTTTTTTTTTTTTTGTGCTCGGATCAAATGCATCCTGTGTAGGAGTGGTTCTTCCAGACAGGACGCATGAATGATGCATGACTGCTCTCTTGCTCTCTGAGAGTCAGGCTCACGTCTTCCTGGGCTGAAGGCTGGGACGCACCGAGAGCAGCACCTCATCGGGCTAGCATGGAGCCGGTGCAATAGTACGGCGATCCCGAAATTGTCAGATAAATGAACCGCCAGTAAAAGAACAGGGAGACGCCTATTTCCATCCTATCAAATGTGTATGAAACATGCTTCATCATCATCATCATCGGGTCCTTTGTGCAGCCCATGATTTTATCTTCTGCCCCTGGGGGACTTTGACTGACGCAATATGTGTGCAGGCCTTGCTCCAGATATTTAACATCGCAATATTATATCCTTTTACCCACTTTTATCTTAGTTTTAAATGATTCTTATGTATTCATTGTGGGCACACAGGGTGCAGCGACGCCCAGGTTCCAGTAGAGGGCGCCGTAGGACTGCGAATCTCCCTGCCTGCCTGAAGAGGGACAGAGGGACATCTGCTGTAATGTGCTGGAAATGATGTCAACTCCATCCTTTCTTTTTCCTGCATGTGTTTGTCATTAGCTTTCATTGGCATTGGAGCAGATATCCGCTCAGACTTTAGATCTGGGGAGTTTTTTTGCTTGTGTAACAATCTTAGTGATGTCATTTTAGACTATTGCTCGTCCAGAGTTCCGTCTGCCCGTCAGCGCAACAACTGATCTCGTCAGCCGATCTCAGTGTGCTATTTTAGCCCGCTCTCTATGAAGTTATTCCTCCTACGCGAGGTCACAGTTCCACCCACACACACACACACACTCCGCTGACCCTGCTGCACTGCACCGTCCTGCTCTCGGTTCTCGCTGCAGACCTCACACTTGAGAACCATATGTTCCCGCTTTCAGACCAGCGACATTAAGTCATAATTCTGAGTCATAATTCATCAGAGTTCTTCTCTTCCAGTGGATTTGATCTCCAGGTCTGCTAAGATCCTGCAGCAGCAGCAGAACATGCATGCAAAGCTTGGATGTTATACAGCTTCATATTGATGTCACCAATTGCAGATATGCCAGCTTTAAGGTTCTTACTAGCAACAGATTCATGAAAAGGACAAAATCTTATCCTGTAACTTTGAATGACTGAACATAACAAATGTTCTATTCCACTTAAGGTGCATTTTGCTGTTTTATTATAGTTTGTATTGGTATGGTTTAAAGTTATGGTTCTAAATGACACTTTCCGGTACCAAATGCATTTTTTTTTACTGGCCTCCCAGTTTGGGGATCCACAGTGGAGCAAAATTCTTTTCACCTGCATTTTTTTTAAATTAGACTCTGTTTAACTCATTCATTGAATGCAAATACATACAGGAAGTCATCATATTTGAATAATTATATTTGAATATACTCTAGATTATCTTTCTACTGTACCTGCACCTAATTTCCTGTCTTTTGGAAAGCTAAATAAGATATAGGTTCAGTTTTTAGCCTGACTGCTCTCCTACACGTTTTTCTAATTTTACCACCGATCTGAATAAAATATGTTATTTCCGTGAGGAAGAGAGGCAGAGGAGTAAGTGATGATGCATTCTCCCTAACTGGTAGGCCGTGTGTGTGTGTGTGTGTGTGTGTGTTACTCTGGAGATACAGAAGGATTAGTTGGTACCTTAGTCACTGTGGGGGAGGGAGGGAGGGATGGATGGCTGCAGGGAGGGGATGCAGCTGGAATAATCGCTCCACAAAGAAGCGCAGCCGTACAGGAGCCTTGACTGTAAGTCCCAGCCCACTCCACCCACCCGTTATGTAAGCGTGGAGGGGGGGTGTGTGTGTGTGTGTGTGTGGAAACACATCTGTCTTAACCGTAAGTGTGCTGGGTATCAGATGTGTGCTCGTTAGAGGAAGCCAGCAGTAAAGTTCTGCGTGAATTATGTAAGCCGGAGAGGATCCACGTCTCCTGATCCGCTCCAGGGTTGCCTAGGAAACGCAAGGGGAGGCAGGCGCAGGATGCCACCTGTCTTAGCGAAAGTACCGGGCAGCTAAAAGAAGTGACTTACTCCACAAAACGCATTATTATCACCGAAAACAGAAACAGTAGTTATAAAATGTATGACTTGAATGCGTGAGGCCCTTTAGAAGGGTTAGAGGCTGACCAGACCCTGCCGCAACTGCTCGTATTGGTTTATTTCTACAAATCTGAGACGAGAGGTGTGATTTTAATTTGTTTTAATTATTTAGAACCTGCTCTTTTTCCACCCTCATTTTTGTTGTTGCTGACAGTTATGTAACCCAAGGCTGGCGTTCTGCATAAAGCGATGAAAATCATTGTTTTGTTGCCTATTGGCTCAGTTACCATTATCATATTTCAACATTTTGGTTAGAAAAATAGGGTTCAAATTGAATTGTATATACATTATTTAGGTTATAGTGACGATTCTGAGTAGTGATGAACGTCTGTGTGTAAACTCTTTCCAAGCTGTGGTGCACAGACAGCCAACCTCTGGCCGTGCTTCTTCCGTCTAAGTCTGCAGTCGTGTTGCGTGTAGATCCTACCAATGGTAAATTTGTTTTTAATCTTTCCAGTCACGCTTCATGTTGCGCTATCGAACAAACAATTATCCGAGTTTGTTTCAGCCTGTTGTGGCAAAGCTGAAGGATTACCAGCTCGTACCCGGAGCTTAACAGATAAATGTTATGAATGAACTTGACAGAATCAGCATTAAATAAATGCTCCCTCCAATTTCAGAATTGTTAGAGCGCCAATATAAGTAATAATAAGTGTGGGCGTGTGGGACATTTGGAGGTTTAAAAAGCCAAATCTATGGCTGAAAAACATCTATTGGCTCAGCGCTCTAGTGTCCCAGTGGCAATAATAATCACCAGGAAGCCTGATCGCTCGGCTCCCGGTGGACAATTAGGAAATTATGGCATGAGCTCTGCTGGAAATGTTCACATGCTGTGACTAAAGGGCCCCGCCTGACGATCGCTGGGACCCACCAGCTGGTGTCAGCAGCAGCCCCACTGATCCTAGAAGTGCCCGTCTGCCTAGGCTGTTCCCTTTTTAATCAAAACCTGCCGATGCTATCCGTTATGTATAATAGGTTTGCTGTGTTTGTATATTTGTTTTTATCTCTCTCTCTCTTATCTCTCCGTCCTGTCCCCCTCTTCCTCTACCCAGCCGGCTTTCTGCAGGATGGTTCCCCTTTGTAAGCCTGGTCCTGCCCAAGGTTTCTTCCTGTTATAAGGGAGCGTTTCCTTGCCGCTGTGCTTGCCTGGGGGTTCCGGCTCTGGGTTTGGGGCCGAACGGCTCCCACAGAGAAAAAAAGCTGGGTACTTGTGCGTATCTGGAGGTCCTAGAGGGCCCCAGAGAGGTCCTTCTCCACCGTTTTTGGAAGCTTCTCACCTCTGTGCTGTGTTTCAGTCCAGCCTTTCGCTCGTACACGCAACATTGCGATGTCCTCTTTGTGTTTTCTGATAAAGCTGATGGATTAGCATTTAATACCAGTAGCTTAACAGATTTCAGAACTTCCCCCGATGATTCAAATCTACAATTTAACATTTTACCGACTGAAATTTACCCAGTTGTGTAACCTTCATAAATCTAATCGAAACCATTTTTTACTTTTGAATTATTTTTATTACAGTAGCTATTGAACTAGAGCTGGAGAATGAAGGCGCTAAGATACTAAATGCCATAATATATGTCCACGGCAGGTTTTTCTTTTTGGTTTATGAAAGAATGAACCCATGGATGAAAACGAAAGGTGAAAACAAGCTTGAACAGCTTGAACACAAGTGTAAGACACACACCTTGCCCTGGACGCTTAATTAGTTATTCCATATTAAGCTCCTGATACCTTCCACACGCAAGACATGCTGCCTCGAATAACTTGGCAACCGACGTCTTAAAAGCAGCTCAGGCAAACAGACGCGATCAAACCGTTGCACATTCCAAAAAAAACAAGCTACAACGTTTACACAAGTGTTTTAAAAGAAAGTGGATGTGTTTGGTGTTATTTTGGCTTCGGTAAGCACAGAATTAGAAAGGGTAGGGTCATTGTCTGCGATGAAAGGAACAGGCGGCCTCTGTGTCTGAGGATTAGGCTCGCGTTAGCTCACCACCAGACATCTGGTCCTCCCACAAACACACTGTTGCCGTGGAAAGCATCACTTCGACGTGACAGTAGCGAGCAGGGACGTTCTGCTGCACCGCGAGTTCCACTTTCAGCTGCTGTACGGGTATGAATCCGAAGCCTTGATAGAATTGCATTTAAGACCCACTGTTCGTGGATTTTTGTGCTCTTGATTGATGTGCGTTTAGTGCTTTCTCCTTTTTTTTTTTTAACAAAACAAATTCCTAACACGAATTGAACTTTAAGAGCAGGAAATATTCTGCTAAATTCATCCGTCACAGTATTGTGGTGGTGTCTTACACTCACTCCGATAAGTGCCTACTGTAGTTTGGGATTTGCATACATTTTTGTTTAGATGCATCTTTTCTAAGATGAAAAAATATATATATTTTCCATTATTATTGAAAAACTAATTTGATATTATATGTTAACCTAACGTAAATGCTCATGTACACAATTATTATGTCTAAACAGGTATAAATTCAATGTAACCGTGCACATGTAATGCAATATTTAAGTATGCTATATTCAAAACTGTTGTTCTTTAATTTGAATAGTTTGTTTAGAACCGGGAGGAAAGACACTACTGTGTTGAAAAATGCCAATAAGGCACTAATAAAGTAGGCACTAAAGTATTTTGACAAACGACTGTCCATCTTTATTTCCACAGACATTCAGGAGTTTTACGAGGTCACCTTGCTGAACACGCAGAAGAGTTGTGAGCAAAAGCTTGAAGAAGTCAACCACATGGTGGACAAGTGGGAAAAGGGGGTTCCTGTCCAGAATTGTGAACTGGCGAATTCCGTCTACCCGGTGGAAGGGGTGAGTATCTGTGTTTGAGGACTGAAATTGATGCACAGCACAGAAGATAGCAGATTGAAGTGAATAAAACCTGGCGTTTATTTGCGGACCCTGTTTTTTTTTTTGCAGAAACCACATCCATCATTTGACCCATTGACAAGACGGCGCATTTGCTGTCTTCTGTTGTGGTGTTTAAGGCTTTTACTTTTAAAGGCCTCTCGCCATTGTTGTTGTTCCCTTCATTCTCTGCTTTAGCAGCTAAAATGCAGTAGACAGGAATTTTTGGATATCTTCACTCCAGCCCTGAAGCTTAAAAACCAAATGTGTCATATTCGTTTTTACAATCTACAGAAAAACTGAAAGTTAAATAAAATCTAATCAGTCATCAATTAATGTGAACTAAATGTGTTTACAATGTTGGTTTCATATGTCCTTCAGCAGAATATTAAGAAACCCCCCAAGCCGCTAAAACCAGATGTTACCCATTTATTGATTCAGCTATTCATCGCTTTTTCTCAAATGGTTGTTTTATTGCCACATTCGGCTGTATCTTTTAGGGGGTTTATTTATTTTATTTATTCAGGACACTTTTTATTCTAACCTTTTTCTTTTCTACAAAAGGACCTTGGACGCTGTCCGTGAAGCCGTGTTTTTTTGTATTAGAGAGGTATACAAGCTCATTTCAATCTGGCTCAGAAAAAAAAAAAAAAGATATTCTCAAAGCCAAATAATCGCGTAAAGGAGCAAAAGCTCTTCAAGCTTTAAGCAATTTCAGTAAAAAATGTGAACAACCGACCACTGCAACACCCCAGCTCAAGGGTGGAGCGTCAGCAAAGCGCGGCAGAAGTGGGAGAAAATGTTCCGAGACGGCTCGTGGGAGGTGCAGACTGTCGGCTGTTGATTAGGGGGATTTTTGGAGCCGGGTGACTGGATCCCAGACATCGTTTGTAGGGAAGATATAAACTCCCAAGTTGTGCTTCAGATCAGCTCCTTTGAATTTAAGGAGAAAGAGCGCAAAGCAGCGTGCACGGCGGGTGTGTAATACGCCTTAGTGCGCCGGAGTGTTATTTTTGGTCCGCACAAGCACCTGTAAGCTCGCAGTCTCTTTACCTCTAATTAAAGACCAACTAAGGCAGCAGACAGACAGATCAACATGTAATCAGCCATAAGCAAATCAAATCAATGCACCATGTCCGCAGTTTTGTGCAGCCAACTTCCAGCGACTTTAATGCAATTTACTTAAGAGAGGGAATAATCTGGTTCTATCAGGCTTTTATTAAATTGCATTATGCTGTCGTTTGTGTGGTTGTTTGTGAGTGTGATGCATCTTTTTTGGTTGTTTTCCAGCAGAGGGATCGGAGCAGCGGAGAACCCAGTGGGATGGAGTCGGACAAGCGCTGCACCTCTGTGGTAAGCCCTTAGATTTCCGGTCTTCTGGTCTTCATGTCCACTCTGGGGGTACGTTTTCTTTGTACTGGTTTGAGTTCATATTGAATCCCTCCATCCTCACTCCTGCCATTATCCACGGAACGGTTTTAAATTGAAGCAGTATTTGCAGTAGTGTCAACAGCCCGATTGTTTGTTATATAATGTAAAATTTTCGCAGATAGTTTCACAAAGTAGCAGTGTCATATATGTGGTTTGTTTTATATTTCTTCCATCTGGCAATTGATATGTGAAATTAGTTAAATGTGTAGAGTAAATACGACTTTTTTTTCACAAGCTGTCCGCTCGGCTGATGTAAACGGTTGCCGTCACACCCAGCATGTGTAGAAGGGCGGCTGCCCTTACAAAGGTGGTTAAAGCATTTATTCTCTCTAATTCAATAAAGATGTGGCTGCGGGAGCCACATTACCTGAAGGGATTAGCCCCGTTGCTCTGGCAGAGGCAGCCTAAGCTGAATGGGGGATGAGTTCACCGAGAGGGAGAGTAGGAATGAATACATGCTGCCTGGTCCACAAATGAAAGCTCTAATTCAAGTTACATTTTGCAGCTCACCTCTTCAGCAGGATGGCTTCGACAAGCAGGTACTGTGGAGGTTTACAGAGCTAAAATGTGCTGTTTTGTCACCGGGAAAGGTTGAAATGTGATTGGTAGGATTTCCATTCTTTATGTGTGTCTCTAGAGGGCTTATCTAGGGTTTAGCGTTGATTCAGAAAATACCTTTTTACAGCAGTTTGGAGTCCATGCAGGCATCTGAGTATGAGGAATAAAGCAAATAAATGTAATCTAATACCAGCTAAACTGGTTCAGCTCACCAGACACGCAACTTCAACAAAAAATTAGATTTTTTTTTTAACAATTATCTTGCCAAAGAGCATAAATGTGTCTTCCCTGATAGCAACAGGCCTTTTAGGAACATGTTCCTTAAGGCTAAGTCATCCAAGAGGACTAAGAAGAGTTCAAACACGGCTAAGTACTGGAATCTTGCAAAGCTAGATACATACACACACGCACGCACACACACACACACACACGCCAATCTGTCACATTGTAGAAAGCAGCAGTCTGGGTTTCAAATGAAAGCGCCGGTGTTATTATTAACTACCATCAGTCTGCCACGGCAGCTAATAGCCGGCGTGACATAGAGTATGAGAATCGAATTCATTCTGCTGTGCTGACGCTCCGGTTCCTGACTCTGTTCTCTGCTGCTTACAGAATAAGAGTGAGAGAGAGAGAGAGAGAGAGAGAGAGAGAGAGAGAGATACAGAGGGGTGGGGGGGGAGAGAGCGAAAGTGAGGAGGAGGAGAGGATGAGCTGAAAACAAGACAAGAGGCAAGAAGAATGAGAGCTGAGGAATGATTAGAGGTTGGAGGAGGCGAGGTGCTGAGTGTGTTCTCGGGCGTGTGTTTTGACGGATGAAGCATGCGCCCGTCTGCGGAACCTTCGGCAGCCCTGATTGCTTCTAGAATTGTGGAGGATGAATCCCAATTCTCACCGGAGGCCCACACGCAGTAGCAACTGTTTGCAGTGGCTTCTTTCTTTTGCTAGCGTTGCTGAGCGTGTGCATCTCCCTGTCCTCCTCCTCCTCCTCCTCCTCCTCGTCCTCCTCTACTTCTCTTCTTCTTTTTCTTCAGACACGATACCTCTTTAATATTCATCTTGGCTCTTTTACACCACTGCATTTTTATTTTTTTACCGCCCAGCAGTAATGATTTTAGTGGCGGTGACTTTGAGCACAGGCTGAAAGCCCTCCCCGTCTTTTTTTTTTTTCCTTTTCTTTTTTTTTTTGTCGGCCAGCATGGACTGTCTTTGCATTGTCACCACAAAGGTAAGAGAATCGGCACAAACGGGTGTTCCGCTGGATGCACCACTGGGAAGGCAGAGAGAGCTGTGGCAGGATGAGACCTGCCGTGAAGCAGCTGGAACGACGCTCTCACCATCTGGCCAGTTACCGTTGCGTCAAAAAAAGGAAAGATTTTGCTTTAATGCTGCGTTATGTCTCGATTGTATGTTATTATGAAGGGTCCTGTGCATGCTAATGAGTGTTTGAGAATGAGTGTGTTTGTGCGTCGTCTTATGGCTGCAGAAGTTGGGGTAAAGTTTGCTCGGCCGGCTGCTTAAAGGCACCCAGGAAAACCAGTCTGGATCCATTCTCCACCAACCTTTTTGTAACATCTAGTTCAGAATGATAACAACAAACTGTGGAAATTCTGCTCTCTGTGTGTACTACTGGAAAATCTTTCTCCTTCCCCTGTTGGATTAAATTCTTTTGGACTTTTTCTTGGAACCAAATACAAGCAATATTTTTTCCTACAAAATGCTGCTGCTTTCTTTGCTTCACCCCTAAAAGTTATTGTCACTGCTGCATTTAGTGTTAAGCAACCTACTGAGAGAAAAAGGTGACTCCCTTGTATCTTATAGGTGTGTACGCCGATGCATGCAGAGCTTCCACTCATTACCACCACTTAGCCAGCTTGATGGGTGCTGGGACAAGATCTTAAAAGAGGGAACTTTATTAACGTCTGTAATCTATTTAGGAATTATTCTTTGCAATTCCTCCACCAGCTGAGCACACTGGTTGAGTCGTTCCAGCTCCTGGAACATTTAGGCGGAGTTTTAAAATCCATACTGCAGCACAAAACACATATTCTGTTCATATCAGCTATTATTTAGGTCCATATCGATCCATATTGCCACTGTATGCTTAACAATTAAACTAGAATAACTTTTTTTTTAATGACTTGCATTCTGTTACTGTACCGTCCAAAATTCGACAGGGTTTGACAGCATTTTCTGTCTGACTGTGACTCATAACCTGTCTAGACACAAATCCGGCTGCTGGTCACATGATTCGACTAAGTGATCTGACATTTGATGTGCACACAAGCTTATATAAGATACAAGAGAAATGATATCTACATCCAGATCGTTTAAAGTAGGTGTGAATGCACTCATTTAGGCGGGGAATCACTTAATTCCGTGGTGTAGGCATCACACACGCAGCAGGAGGCTCCTTCCTTGATAACTGATGAAGCTGAGTGTGTATTCATCCTCCAGTACTGTAAAGAGGGTCTTCCATACGCCGTATTAATGTTGACATTCTAAAAAAAAAACACGGGAACCCAGTGGCGGCCTTGGTTTGCCAGTAAAGGTTGAGCTTTTCTTTTTTCCATACAAAGATTCCGCGCGCACAGTATGTTCCATGTTTAGCTTTCTATCGAAACAAACATTTAAAGGTTGAACTCGCTCTGGAATCAGCTGGCAGCGAGGGTCTTTGTGTCCACAGCAGCTACAGTTTCAATGCAGCTCCGTGCACGTGCACGTGTCATGAGGTCGCCTGTGACCCTGGGAAAATTATATGTACTTCCGCCCTAACTATTCATCCATCCATAATGAACGTAAACAGCATCATTCCTTTGTGATATTCGCTTCGACTCTGTTGTTGCTGTTTTTAGATCCTCGATGTGGCTGGATGGTTTTTTTTTTTTGTCGGTTTCATGCGGGAATCATCAGATTCTGTTTTTAAACCTTGTCTTGTTTGGCAACGGTATTCATCCATTCGAAGGCGATGGAGGAAACGGTGTTTCTGCTTTTGTTTGCTACTCATGTGGACTTCTCAAGTTTCCTAATCACACTAACTTTCTAAAATATCTCACAGAGACACTCGGTGAACATCTGTTTGTTCAGCTGCAGCGATAAAAGCCGTCATTCTGCAGGCGTGGTAATTGTGCTGAAGGTTTAAATCGAATGATTTCATCTGGGGTTAGGCGTTAATTTTACAGCGCTAATACCAAGCTGCCCTTGTCTCTCTGCAATTTCCAAATGATTCATATCTGCTGGAACGACAGAGGGCTGCATGAAATCCAGGTGACATTACCGCTAACCCAATCTGCCCAAGAAAGCCTGACAAATGCACCAATCAGGGTCGACCTTGAGCCGACTTCGACTCAAGGCTGCGGTAGGTGGGGGATGAATCATCGTATTAAACAAGTTCTCCATGCCTGTCTGTATTACCTACACGCCACCTTCCACCGAGGGTCGACGCACAGCGGTGTTTCGCAGTTCCGGTGCTCCTGGTCCGTCTCGCCGGAAATATCTACACCCCCATTTTCATTTTTTAATCAATCTGTTTTCTTGTTAAACATTTTTCCATTTTTCTATACACTCCTCTTGCCCGTTTGTGTGTCTTTATCTGGCCTAAACGATGTCTCTTTCCTCATGCCTCCGCTTGCGTCCACTTTTCCCTTTCCACTCTTCTGCACCAACCTATGCCCACTCAAAATTTCTCACCAAGTCACACAATAATTGTCAGGCAACAGACGAGAAAGTGTTCCGTCTGGGTGCAGAGAATAGGCTGCCAGGACTAAACCAGTCTTTTTATTCCCCCACCAAGACTGTGCAGTTTGGTGGGAGTCCGCTATGCTCTGGTGAACTTAAGTGCAGTGAAATTACGGGGCAATTTCTTCTAAACTTTATGTTTAAAGTTAACATTTAATGTACAATACAATAGAATTTTTTTAAATTTCTACTTCTTTACATTTTAATTTTCACACGAGCACATACAGATTTACGGTCCAAGAGTGCAACCAAGGGTCTCGTTGGCTGAACGGACTGTGGAAAAGGGCTTGGGAGGGAACTTCATCGCTGCAGTTACTGATGCAGCGATGGGGAAGCAATCTATTGCTGTTGCAGGCACACACACACACACACACACACACACACACACACACACACAGAGTCCAGCACAGGGAGCAGCTCGTCCGAGGGCTGCCAGCAAACAGGCTGTAGTTCAATGAGAGCACTTCCCAGCCGAGCCACCAGCCTGAACGACTCTCACATACGTACCCACACACACACACACACACACACGCGTGCACACCCACACAAAGATGTAATTTGCACAGGCATGGAGGAGAAGAAGGGAGAGATCCTGGAGGTAAGACACGAAACGCGTTTACAGTTTACTAATTTGCAAGTGATGAGGGGAAATCTGTGTGTGTGTGTGTGTGTGGGTGTGTGTGCAGTTCTGTGACCAGCTGTCAGGTTCTGGAGTGAGCAGAAGCTGCAGCAGTAAAATGCAGCAAACTCTGTCGCTTTTAGTTCACGGTCCCCCCCTCCGCCGTGGTAAGTAGCCTGCTGACGGTAATGTTCAGCTTTACTGGCTGATGGAGCTTCGCCACTGAGTCCTTCACTTATGGAAATGTGGGTGTGAAGCAGCGCAGCTCATTTCCATTAGCTTTGAATATTCTAATACAGTTAATTTAGTGCCGAACAGTCTTGCCGATGCAAAAGTAATCTTAAATATTAATTTAGGTAATGGACCACAGACATTTTGAGGTTTAATCTAGTCATCGTACATATTTTCACATAGTTTGTGGCCTTTTTTGAACCAGGGACCATTTTCGCCGTGATCTATACCTTCAGGTGTGTGTGGCCACAACAAACGTGGGGCCACAATGGTCAGGTGCTGAAAACAACAGCCAACAGAGATGGTTCCCTTTCACCACACTCATTGCAAACCCAGAATGGAGAACTCAATCAACCAGCCGCCTGAACCAGTCGCCTTCGCTGACAACACTTGAATCACCCACTTTTATTTGTTGAATAGTAATAGTGCAACTTGCAAATTACGGTTAATGTTAAGTGCACCTAAATTCGTCCATCCAGTTTTAAATTAGTTTGTCCCTAAGTAGAGTTTCACACACACACACACACACACACACACACACAAACCATCCATCCACATTGATGAACCATCATGAATATTCCAGACATCATCTTTAGAGCTTTATATTTTGGCCTATTTGTAGGTGTATTTCCCGTAAAAACCATAAATGATCTCTCATTCGTTAAAAACGAAGGAACAGCAAGTAGTGGAGACATTTGTTTGCTGAGTTAATTGTTCTCGTTCCTTTTGAGGAATCTGTGCGTCTGCGCTGGCACCATTATTGTGCGATGGGACATTTTTGAACAATCTAGTCATGGAGGTGATAGGAATGTAGCACAACAGAGATATTTTTAACCGTTAAAGAAAAGAAACTCACATTTTATACAAAATGAACCACTCGGGCGTCAGACTCTGGGTATTTGTTGATTTCTGATCGTAAGATGCCGCGTAGAGAGGAATTTAGCATAGCAACCAGACAGAGATGTTCCGAAAATGTGCCAGAGTGATTCAGAATCAACACTGACACCTCATATTTGGGACATATTTGCTGTTTTTGCATAAAATCCATCATTTCTTGAAAGGGCATTTTCGTAATTGGATCATTAACATAATGTGGGAGAAGTGTGATGTGTAAACATATTCCATCAACAACCGAGTGGGATGGGATCCCACGTTGGGTTTGACATTTCGAGACGTGCTGCTGATGAACATGTCATCTGAGCTTTTACCTCTACGATAAACTTCAGCATGAAACACCAAAAGGAACTGGGTTGGTAGCTTTGATTTATTTTTTATTGGGTTTTTTTGGATCAGTGTTGTGTTGTGAATGTCCTCTCCGCATCCTGGCTCCTACGGAACTCGGCTGTAGGATCACAAGCCTTTGGAAGTGGGTTCTAGGCCAAACTAAAATGGCTACACTTACGTTTTATGTCCACCCCCTGACAATATCCCAAAATGCTGAATATCAAAGTTTTTACACAGGTGCATGCACACACACACACACGAAATTCTTCGTGTTACGGTTCCATCTAGTGGTTTGAGTCACATGACACTCTTTTGGCTCCATGCCGCACACGTTTGTTAATTAAGTCATGTAGTCATTTCAGTCTGGCTGCTTTTTAACAAATAACATTTGCAATTTTTCTCCAGGCTTGGGTGCCATAAATAGTCATGTGACTGGGCACAAGACACATCTGACTGGTGCAAAGTATGGATAAAATGTTTTATTAGTAATAGTTCCCACACAGACAAGTATTTACAGGCCGCTTAACAAAACTTGTGCCAAAAATCCAAGAATAGAACCTGGTTGTATTGTCGTTGCCCCCTGCTGAGGGTGGGAAGATGGAGTCATATAGATGGATGGAAGAGTGGAGAGAGAGCAGAGGGGCGGGGATGAGATGGTGCATGTGTGATCCAGAGCCCATGTGCATAACCTTTCTCGTACGCTGCCCTTTTTTCCTGACTGCTCAGCCTGCTACTGTGTTACTGCAGAGCGGCTTGTCGTTTTTTCCCCCCCTCTTGAGTCTGTCAGCTTGTTTTCTGTTTTTTTTGTTTAATTCAGGAATGTCTCCAATAGTAAAAAGCCCCGAGTGCACTCCATTGTTGTGCCATTGCAAAGTTGCCTGCACCAACAACTCTTTGTCGTTGATGTTCGGATGCAAGGTAGGTTTGCTGATGTCTTCTCTTCGAGGGACCGCAAGTAGCTTGAAACTGTGTCGTGGAGAGATATCAGATGTTTCTTTTGTCTTGCCGGCTGCCTGCTCTCGCAAATCTTCCTTGGTAAAAACGTCGGCATGTTTTTTTATCTTCTTTTTTCCCATCTGCAGCCCTGGAGCTCTATTCATGCTTACTGGTGCTTAATGGAGCAGCTGCGCTAATGTTTCAGAATCCTTCCTGTATGTATTTGCAAACATGTCAGAGTTTGTTCCCTTCGTTGCTGCGTGACCAAAACCTGCCTTTATTCTTGCGTTTATCATCTTTATTAGTTCAGAGACCTTGTATTGTCTTTAAAATTAGGTCGGTATTCCGGAACATGACTGGGTCACCAAGAGTTGTGATGGATCGCTGTGTATTTAGGTAAATTATACCCTATTTACAGTTGTGTTTTACTTTTTTTTTTTTTTTATACTTGTTGTCTTGCTGTGACATTGAATCGCAGTCCTTTGTCACCAGTTTGTAGCTCCATATTTTTAAATTTAGTTACTGTGCTAGTCCTTAAAACCGCCTCATGTGTCATTTGGACACACTCGACATTGAGACAACCTTTCAAAGGCAAGAAGATGGAAAATGTTCTTACAGGCTGCTGTTGTTGTCACCAAAGTTGCTGAAGGAAAGCTGGAGTGAACCAAGGAGGGTTTTCCATATTCCGTTATTAAACTGTAGTTGTGCCTTTTTGAATGAATGACTGTATGACTGCCTGAGTCATACGAGTATGAAAGACATATCTTCCGTGGTGCATGATGAACAAATACTTGAAAGAAGCATTCCCAGTTCCATTCCCAGGTCTGTACCTGTATTTAGATTTATTTTGTTTTTGTAATCTATGCAGGTTTTTAATAGTTTTAATTTAACGCTCAATATTTGTTGGAATGTGGGTGGTTGCAGGAAGAGAGTGGAAAATGCGAGCAGCAGGCAGGTGCTTCTCCCCTTCACTCAGCTCTTCCTCCTCGGGTCCAAAGACTGTAGGAGAAAATGGGGAAAGCGTCCACTGTAGGTATATACAGCCACGGAATTAGGTCAGTGTGCAGAACTGCTGGGATATTACACATTAAACCCACGCCGAGGCTCGGAATCTGCCTTCGGACATGCCACCCCTCATTTTCATCTCATCTTGATTCTGTTGGTAAGGGCTGCGGTAAAGATTAGAAAGGAGGGATGTTCTCAGTGGAGCATGACACAACGCGGCCCTTCAACAGTTTTGCTCCGACGCGTTTTTTTTTTTTTATGTATAACGAACTTTAATGACATCAGGAATACATTTTTTTCATCGCTCAATCTTTTGTTTGATTTGTCTTTGATACAGCTGTGAAAAAGCAACTCAGAAATACAAAAATACACTCCCCGGCTGCTATTTTTAGTGAGCGGGCACGTCATCGGCCCGGAGCTGCATCCTCCTGCCGACATTAGAATGCATACATTGCTTTGCCTTTCGGCTTCATCGGAAATCAGCGGTCGCTGGAGCGTTACAGTGTCCACGTAGCTGCGATCTCTGCATGGAGATCAGCCCTGTTTTTAATGTATACATTTTTAGATCTTGTGAAAAGTGTCATATTATCCAGCCGACGGAGGACGTCTCCCTCTCTCGGTTTCTCGTCTGTCTGTCTGTCAATGTTACCAACTTCTCAGCTTCCTGCAGCTGTTGTTATTTCTGGTTGTGTTCATGGATGAATGTGTTGGATCTTCCCAGATTTGGGTCATATAGGAGGAATCGGCAGCTATAGTAGTCATATATGGCCCTGTTGCTCTCTCCAGAACAGGCCAGCAGCGGTACAGCGGTCACCCCACAATGGCCCGTCCCCACCCTGCATGAACCCTGCCTTGACCAACACTTCCTGGGTGAGAGAGAGAAGGAGGAGGAGGAGGAGAAGGAGGGATGGGGTATTTCCAGATCTGTGTTTTGTTTTTCCTTTGAACCCTTTTACTGTTACTGTGACATTTATTGACTTGTTGGCTCACGTCACGTCTCATTGTTTGACATATTCCCCTCAGTTTCAGCTTTATTATTTAAATCAAGTTTTTTTTCGGTCATGTAAATGCTCCATAAATCTAATCTCCTTCCTCATATTTCCGTGATGTCTTTTATAATCATTTTCACAGCGGCGTTCATATATCGGGCATTTTGTTGCAAAAATGATGGTTTAAAATATCAATTAAGCAATTGACTTCTTAATATTTTTTGCAGCTTTTGGAACCTTCAGCTTTCTCAATAATTCTGTATGAATAAGACCCAAAATGATGTCTGACTTCCACATCATTTTTAAAGAAAATCTAGTTATGGAAAGTTTGTTGAGTCTTATTACTGACTTTTAGGACATTTTTATTCAGAAATAAACACTTCAGGTTTACAGGACAAGCTTTAAAATTATTTATACACACTGAGTTTGTACATGTAACTTTTTATTTAAAGTTAACAAAAAAAACTTTCCTACTGTGTGTGATTTATATTCATTTTATAATAAACCATAAAAGCATTTGATTTTTTCATGTAAGTCAGAACAGAGAGGTCTAATTAAACATATTGTCATGAATTATAACTATTTCATGAATATACTGTTCCGTGTGCTATGCTCTGCCCTTTTCTGACTTAAGTGACATGTTTTTCCTGTCTTTTTTTTTGGGCACTTGCAGCAGTACAACTACCAAAATGACGACTCGCCTCCTCACGAGCCAGGATTCCTGCGACTAACCAGCGAGGTCACACCCGAACTGGTGCATGTGTCTGAGAAGAACCTTTCTGAGATTGAGAACGTCCACGGCTACGTGTCCCACGCCCACATTTCTCCTCTCAAGGTTAGTGTGCCAGATTTACATTCTTTTTTTTTTTTTACCCTGGAAAAATGACCAACCAGACATTATTCTAATAGACGTGGCCTCTTTCCTAGCTTCTTTCCTTTGTTCAGTTGTCCTTTAAGCTGCCACTTTTTACCTGGCAATTGTTTTTTTTTTTAATTTTATTTATTCATTTTCCATGCTGCATTATCTCTTTGTCGTTGACCTCTCCACTTTAGAATCCTAAACAGGGTGTGAGCTATACAATGACCCTGTTTAGTGTACTAATTATACGGAATTTACTCAATCTTTTCCATTTTTACATCCTTTTTTCCTCAGCAGTGCAACCACGACGCCTCTAACGCGCTCTAGGCTGCAGTGTCGTGGGTGAGCCAAAAGAGGGCGGTGTTGTCATTTTGTGGTGAACCAGCAGCGTTAACGTCCTCAGGCGTTTGCTCTTTAGGACGACTTGGTGGACTTTTCACCCAAATCCTTGAAAATCCACTTTTGAAAAATGTCAGCCAGGTGTATTTTTTCCTTGAAAAAAAGAAAATAATTCAGCACTTTCTGGGTTAAATCATATAAAGAGGAAATGAACATAAATGTTAGTGTTGACGTGTGGAAGTCTAAAATCATTCAGACTCAAAATGCAAAGTAGTCAGTAAAATGTGGAAAATTAAGTGTTTGTGTGGGATTTTTGTTATTTTGATACATTGCTACATGGCTTTCTAATAAAACAGGTGGGGGACATTAGATGGAAATATTAGATGAAATATAGAGAGATGATTAAGGGGGGCTTTAAAATTGAACATGAGCTAAAAACTGGAAACACAAGACTTAACAGTCAGGAACTGGCTGGATAGATTTGACTCCTACGTAATGTTCCATCCATCCATCTTCCCTCGCTTCTCCCTTAATAGGTTCCTGCATGAAACTGCCCATTCAAAGCTAAACACTTTTTTAAAAAAGTCAGCGTTCATTGGTTGTATGCCTACTCATATCAAAACTCAGGAAAAAGCGTAGAACCAAATGCATCACCTCTTCCAAGGGATATTTCAATTTTTCCTTTTTTATTTTCAGAAACCTAATCTATTCAGTTTAAATATAAAGCCATTCAATTAAAAAACAAAAGGTTTGGAAGAGGGCAATAAGGGCGGCTGGCTCACGTGCTTCCCTTGGACTAAAGTGTTTGAAATTGTTGTTGGAAGAGTGGTACAAAAATGTATTTTCTCTGAAGTGGAAAGTACATTTCAGCTAGATTGAGCTAAAGGAAAAAAAAAAAAAGAAGAGTGCCCTTGGACCTGGATTAGTGTTCTAATGGCAGATCCATTGTGACAGTATGTCACATTGGTCCTGATATCGGTGCAACTCAATTTTCATAGCTTTTTCTGGTGTGGAAATGTTATTGAATCATGCCTGATCTTCTTTTGGATTCTTTTATTTATTGCTAGTTTGTGACATTGACGCCTTCTCTCTGGCCCACTGTCTGCCTCGTGGCAGAGATCCAGATCTTAATTTAAATATTTGCCCTGAGCCTACTGCTGCTCTGATATCCAGGCGAACCCGGTCCTGCGCAGTGTGTGATAATAGCGCTGCGACAAGGACGCACGGCACAGGAGCATGCATCTTGAATCGTAAAAAAATCACTTTCTTTTAGTTAAATTTGGTCTTTGCATGCAGGTTTTTTTCAAAGTTTGAGAAAAATTAAGCGTTCTGTCGCTTACAGCACCAGTTTAACTTGAGTAGTGGTAACGGCAGCGCTGCAACGCGTAGCTGAAACTTTTCACTTTTCATTAAGACTAACAGCAAGTGACATGGTCAAGAAAGAGCTTCAGGAAATTTAATCATCCCTTTGAGGTTGGACAAAATGTTACTAATCACAGAAAACACATTAACATTTATTATACGTTTGATGAAAAGGCACTTTCCAGGCTCCTTAACTGAACCACAGGAACAGTCTCGACCGCTTGATTAAATTCTTTAAAATATCTATTTCTGTAAATTGACTGTTCTAAAAGTACCTCTCTGCTTTAAGCTTTTAAACATCTACTTAGTTTCACTCCCTTTAGCGCTAAACTACTGGCTGTAACCGTGAAGAGAGTGTGCAAAAGCGGTGGTTTTAGATGTTTGCGCGTGTGTTGGAGGGCAGTCTTCCTCAGGTGGGCAAAAAAGTGAAAGGAGAGAATTACTGCCCTTCTGGGAATATCGATCCGTGTTCATTTTACCCTGTAAACCATCATCACTTAATGTACACAGAGTCCAGGAGGAAAATAAATGAACGCGTTCAACCTTAGGTGAAATGTTTTGTAATACTGTTCCCTAGCAACAGTTTAAAACCACTGGGTTGCACAGATTTCTGCACAATTGCCCTGCAGGTTGCGTAACGCTCTCAGTCTGATTGGCCTCTCGGAAACTTTTAGATTACGCAGAAAGCCTCCTCCAGCCGCACCAGGCGAGCGGCACGGATCCCGGCCCCTGTTGCAGCGACGTAGGGTCTGGCTCTGGGTGTGAGGGTCCCCTTACCCACCGGCACTCATGTGGCCCTTCTGGTCTCATGAAGGTCAAAGCAGCCCTTTAAGGGGCTCCTGAACTTGACACCAATGAGGATTTTTTTTGTTGTCATCCATTCATATTGCTGAACAGAGGGCGGCATTAATGCCCCGTATTGGTAATTGGCACATCCTCCAATGAAGAAGACGAGCGGCAGCCTTTTTGTTCATGTGGTAATTAAGCATGGTGAACGCATCACAGGGGATACGGAATTTCTTACACCGAGGACAAAAACCTTTGTGTGTCTTGTGCACAGAGGTGTTGGCAGATGTCAGCCTGAACCTGTCAAATCTGAAGAAGAATCTAGAAAGGAAATGCCCTTCTTTTAAAAAAAAAAAAAAAAAGAATGATCGAAAGATGAAAATCGCACCGTGTTTTCGTTAAAGCCTTCTAAGATCGTGGAAAACTTTTCTTGATTTGGGTCACAGCCATTAAGGGGGCGATGGTAGAGTCCTAAAACCAGACCAGTTCGGAATAGCTGCTCTCAGGAGACGCATTCCCAGACCATCACTGACCCGCTGCTTAAGTGGTTCAGCTGAGAGTTCAGAACAGAACAGAATGTTCTCCACGCTCGGGAAGACGTCGGTCAGGCTGCTGCAGTTTGCAGGTCTCCGCCACCCTGGCGGAGGCTGTTTCTGACACCTGGGGCGGAAGTAGAGAGGTGATGTGGCGTGGCTCTGGCTCCGCCCGTTGCTGCTGCACTGGTGGGCCCTACTGCCCACTGCAGCCTGTCTGCTGACGTCTCCAAGCCCTTGGAGAACATGCTTGGAGATGCAGCCAGCCCATTTTCCATGGTACCGATGGATGCACTAATCTGAGAAGAGCTGCTTAATAAGCTAGTTAGTGAGGTATTTAGAAAACCCTATTTTCCTAATTGAAGTGCCCAACACTCTTACACTGATGCTAGTTAATGCGCATTTAGTCATAAAATTGCATCTCCAAGGGACACACGAGCATGACGCATCCATTTTTAAAACTCGTTTTAATGCATATGTGAAAGGAAATTAATGTTTTTTGAGGTAAATACTCCTCACAGCTTTGGTTTTAATGCATTTTTTAATGCAACATGTAATTTTTGTGTGTGTGTGTGCAGAATGTGTAAATGCAGATGATTGCAGCGTCCCTTTTATACCCACAAGGCAGATCTTCTGTAGAGTGTTTATAACATTTTTCCATCAAACCTTGACTGGACTTAGTGATGCTCAGTACCACTTATTTCAAACACAAACTTCCAGTGACCATATTCTAGGGCCACAGAAGATAACAACAACCTAAATTTGAGGTTTGGGCTGTCGGAACCTCATAAGGGGGGGTGAAGGGGGATGTGCAGAAGCCCAGGCTTTCCTGATGCAACCGTTTTGCTTATTTTTAGGTTGATTTTGTGTCTTAATTTTTTTTTTTTTTCCAAATATGCACTCGTGAAGTAAAAAAAATAGTGCACCCTGGAAAAAAAAAATCTCACAGCATTAGTTAAGAAGGAAATTCTAACAAAGTTAAAGAAATGCATCGAACAAGGCATTTAATTTTTTACAGGAACCTCTTAAAGTAAAAATAGGACAGCATTTTAAAGTTCACCCTTATGAAGAAATGGAAAGCCATTAAACAGAAGCAGCCTGCTTTAATAGCATCTGAAATTATGGGATGAAGTCTGAGTGTAGCCGACGGCTGGGACTTACTATGTCATGTGGAGCATGTTGGAGCTGTGCTGATCTTTTTTTTTTTTTTCGTTCATTAAATCAGAGAAGACTCTAAACATTTATGGATTTAAAGTAATTACAATTAGAGGAAGAACTAATTACACTGTTGTTTACAGAGGTTCAACCTTGTGTTAATGAATGTGAGCATCTGCCCGTCTTTCGACCGTGACTTTTACAGCACAATTTCACTCTTGAATGATAAGAACAGTCTGTTTGTTGAAGCCATCAAGACAGCCGACTGTCTCAAATTATCCATCCATCCATCCATCTATCCATCCATCATCCCCTGCCAGGGTCCGGAGCCTGTCCCGGCTGTCTTTGGATGAGAGGCGGGTTACACGCTGGACGAGTGTCCGGCTCATTGCAGAGCTAACAAGCACCCACTCACACCGTCACTCGCGGTTTAAGTCAACACAGAATCACCACTTTGCCTGGCCCACAGAGGTCTGTCTTTACCCACGGTGACACCTTGACAACATCCAAACTCTTCACCAAAAACACATTTTTTTCCTGAAAGCCAGTACCGACTGCCTAAATGTTGACTCTGACAGTGATAATAGAATAAGATTAAATGACACTTATAGTATCCCTGTCAAATATGCTAAGAGATATTAAAAATGGGGAGAGTTTAGTTGACGCTGTGGGAATTCTGAAGAAAACACCTAAAATCTATATCATAGATTCTTTTGGATAGCCTTTAATAAAGAAACGAGTTGGCATATGGGATTGATTGGAGGATCTGAAGTACGAGTGTGTGAGTGAATGGTGTGTGGACAGCAATGAACTGGACCCAGTTCGTTCATATTCCCGCCACCTCCCATGTGACCACTGGGACAGGCTGCGTCACCCCCATGACCCCAATTAGGACGGAGCGCCGGTTAACAAATGATGACTGACTAACAAGAGTTTGTGTCCATTGTTTGAGCTAAACTGGCTCTGCTTGTTGAATATGATTAAATTAACTTGGTTGCAATTATTTAGAAAAAGCCCTCCACCGATTAAATCAGCTTTTCCTCTGCTCGTTTGCTCGTTTATTCTCTATAGCTGAAGGCTTAGTCCGGAAATATATCCAGTCTAATGCAGGTGCAGACAGCTTTTGCCTGAAGGGCCACATTGGGTAGCAGAGCTTGATAAACAGGCAGTTGGGTGGTGCTGGAAACCAACCCCCCCAATGAGGATGGGAGGTTAACCAAAAATCTTATTATTAAATATTTTGAAGAGCCTGTAAACTGGTTTAACTAGAGATGGATGATAAAGCTCCAAATGATATTTGGCCCCACCTTCTTAAGAGGACATGTTAACATGCTAGGTGATCCTTTTTTCTAATCAATCAGTCTGACAACCTTCTTTTTTTGGCTTTGGAAAAATATTTGCGAAGGCTCTGTGGGCCGGATTAAATCGTTTACCGGGCCACATGTGACCCCCGGGCTTTAGTTTGCCCACCTCTGGTCTAACGGATTCTCCTGACAACAGGGGTGATTTAATATCCTAATACCTAACGTTTGCCGCACTGTGTGAGCAAAGCTGGAAATTCAGCTGGCAAAACAGGCGACAAATGCTGCAAGCATGTTGCAGGAATCAGAAGGAAGCTGCTGACAAAAGCTTTGCAAGTTTCAGGACGCCTGGTGAAAATCGCTGGTCCGTCCTCCCTGTCCTTTCTGTCTGCCTGTCTCCCTTTAATTCCTCCCTCCGTGTCCTTTTGCGGCTAATGTAGACCTGACTCTGCTGTGCAGACTCTCTCCTCCCTTCAGCATCATCCTGTCTCTGCTCCCGCCCTCTTTTTTTTTTCTTTTTTTTTTCCTTCGCTCCCGCCTCTATGCTACAGTCTGCTGATAAGGAGCATTCAGTGCAGATGGACAGCAGCCTGAGCCATTTGCGCTGTGACTGCAGACCAGAGCACGTTATTTCACCTGTCGCTATGTTTGCCTCCATTTGGTATGCAAAGAAGCTAGGGAGGCGACTTGTGCAGAGCAGCCGGAAAGCTAAATTACTGAAAGACGAGGTAAGTCTGAAAGAGTGCATCCTTTACCGGTGTGCCGGGCTCGGCTAAAGAGGCAAAAATTCCGATTTCGTAGCAGATTTGAAAAAAGGACTTGAGCTTTAAGAACATATCAGCTTTGATTTTACTGTGACACATTGTTCACCGTCAGGGTGTACAAGTCGTACTATGACAAATCACTTTAATTCACCTGTTGACTGATAGTGTTTGACACATCAGAGATAAATGTGTGTACTTTTTGGCATTTCTGTGTGAGAACGAGCATGCCTAGAGAGTCTCATGTCAGAAGTAGACCTTGCCAATGGGGGCGATGGCAAAGTTCATTCTCTGGCTGAACATCTGTGTCTGGAGGTGCTGAACGTGTTGTCACTCGTACCTCAGCTCATGTCTTCTGGACGAACCAGACTGCAGATTTCACCTCACCGATCGGCCCGTTTCCTGTCTGACTTTTATGGTATTTATTCACGTCACAAGAGTTACGTGTTGTTCACAGACACTTTCAGACTTTCCACAGTAACAAGTCCTCCCACAAGCTGAGAGACGTGTGCACCCAGATGCTGACAACCTTGACTTCTTTCTTTCTGACGTATTCTACTGGTGATGACTCATAGGAAGCACAGGAACAGCAGTTAGAAACCGTATTGTTTCTTGTGTCCTGTAAGATGTCATTGATCGGTTATTTCTGATTGTCTTGTCTCAGGCTGACGCACTTAACATTTTAACTTTATCCTTACCTAAGTTTAATAAAAAAGTCCTGAGAGACCGCAGACATATGGATGATAACCCTCCATCAGCACACACACGCAAGCAATTGACCATTTGGCTAGAAAGCTATAACACACACATTTGCTGTTTGCGGTAATGAGTTTACAGTCTGACCAGATCTGTGGTTGGTAAAAAAAAAAAATCATTCAATGATCTGATTTGGTGGATCATTTAACTCAATGAATCCCAAATTCTGGCACAACATTTTTCAGTGATCTGAGTTTTTTGGGGGGGTGGATGTGGCTTATTTAGTAGGATATGTGTTCCTGTACAATACAAATCAGCTTGCTTATTGATAAATATGCCAGCCATAGACATAAATCCTTTTTTTTAGGTTAATAACATAGAAAATTATCAATTGATTGTACTGTAGATTTCACCAGCAGTGTGCATAAACTATTTCTGCACCAAACGGTAATTGGTGGATTGCTACACCCCTGACGATTGTCCTGCTTCGTCATCGCATTTGATCTCCCAGTTTCCGTTTGCTCACCAGTAATTGCAGCAAATACCTTCTAATTGTACACGTGTTACTCGCATAATTGGCGACTTTCTGAGGAGTGCACTCCGAGCCTGTATTCACGCGAACACAAGTGTGTATTTAGGCATCGACTGGCTTCACGTGGCCACTTTTAGAATCTGGAGAGAATCCGCATTGTTGAGTCAGACATATTGTTTGAGGGTAATTTGTTTTAAGGATTTTCGGCGAACGTGAACGTTGAAACGTTGCTACGTTGGGGCAGGTGATGGAGGTACGTGGTAGGCTGGCTGTCACCCTCAGTCGGTCCCCACAGCTCAGACCAAAGATGAAGGTCAGAGATCAACTGATAAATGGAGGGCTGTGCTTTCTGTTCAGCTAACTCTCTCTCTCTCTCTCTCACCCCCTCTGTCGCTCTTTCTCCACCACAGCACACCTGTACCGCAGGCGCATCAGTGAGGAAGCTGCGCCGATCTGTTTTTGTCCATTTCTGCTTTCATTTTCTCTCCTTTGTGCTGCCCCACTTGTGTTGGAGGCAGCAAAGGCTCAGCTTTCAAACCCTTCTCGGTCCCAGCTGAGGGTTAAACGAGGCAAACTGGACCGGCTCGTCTGCAACGGCGGGGTTGTGCCACTTGGCGATGCCTAGAAATACTTTTGAAAGAAATACCGAACGAAGAGGGCGAGGAAGGCCATCCTTTGCAGAGTCCGCGGCGGATTTACAGCCAACATCTGTCTACCGCAGATTCCCTGAGCACCCTCCATAGGTCATATCATATCAGGAAATATGACCAATATCCTGGTCAAGATTGGTCTGGCAATTGCCCATTGCCTCTCTAGCACCCTCAAGAGGGTATGGAGCCAGGCACAGCTTCTTTCCATTTTCCTACTAAATTGTATCCAGTTGAAAATGACAATTGGTCCTCCCGCGTGTATCAAGATGACACACACACACACACACACACACACACACACAAATGTAGGTATAATGTTGATTGACAACCTACTCTTAATGCGTCACATGTCCAGTGATTCATTTTAGCCACATTATATCACGTCCTTATAAACTAAAAAGTAAACGATGTAACAGCCCGTTGCCAGTTTTCGCCATCTTTGCACTTTTATGGGGGTTAAAATCTTCTTTCAGTGTATTTGGAACCAGGCGGTGTTATATCAGTAGCCCCTTTTGCTTTGCCAATAGCAGAAGTGCTTGCTGCTATATATTTTGTCGAGTAGCTCGCTGTCGA
The DNA here is from genome assembly GCA_000180735.1 of Tetraodon nigroviridis. Taxonomy (NCBI): domain Eukaryota; kingdom Metazoa; phylum Chordata; class Actinopteri; order Tetraodontiformes; family Tetraodontidae; genus Tetraodon; species Tetraodon nigroviridis. The sequence continues at coordinate 1,036,446 of CAAE01014557.1, forward strand.
TATTTTTGCCGACGTACCGGCGTGTTTGTGCCCTCTACAGCTGCACTGACATCACTGTCATTAACCGTTCGCAAGGTGGTAATTCCTGCTTATTAGCGAACTCTAGGACTAAAAATAAAAGCTATTATCATAAAGGCTAAATCTGAAACAGATGCCACCACCGAGACCTGCTTTGCAGCTGTTCAGATTTGTATTACATTTGTTGGATTTTTGGTCAGAAAAGGACACCGGTTTTGTTAGGAAAGACAAGGAATGGCTGTATCTAAACGTATCAGTTCAATATTCTTTTGTGAGATGATGGAGACAGTGGTGATGAGGAAGAAAGTGAGTCACAGCCTGTTGCTCTCAAGTGAAAGATGGGTTTAGCCTCTCGCGATCAGGTTTTGGTTGAAGGCTTGTGTTAAAAGCTCTGTCTGGATTGAAGAATGAATATCTGCCTCACAATAGACGCAGTGGTGTGGTAAATTCCCTCTTCATTTATTTAAGATTATTTAACTTATGATTGGGTGTTGTTTTTATGTTTTTACACCGTCTGTACAGGATAAAATCCACAGTTAAGGCAAAAATACATCAACATTCACAGTAATTTTTTTTGTGTGTGTGTGTTGCGTGTCGTCATGGGCTGACAGGTGATTGATGCCCTTCGACGACTGTGGTCTCTTGTTTTTGTTCATGCGGTTTAAAGACACCTGCCCTCCTCTTCTGTCATCCTGTCATCAGGCCGGTGAAACTGAAAGCTACCTGGCTTGTCGCTTCAGAGCGTTGCTTACTCACCAAACATTCTAAATCAATCTGTGTCCACAGCTGTCCGCGGCAAACTCCGCTTGATTTCAAAGCAGTGGAGCAGAAAAAAAAAACCCCACAGCTGATGAGAGGGTGTCTGCTGGCAGAGATATTCGGACTGGCCTGAGCTCACATAAATAAGCCCACGAGATCTACCAACCCATCCCAGTGTAATAGCTTACTTTGCGCCGCTGGGTCTTAGCTTCGTGTACGGTCGTGAGCTGTAAGACGCGTGTGAAAGAATAGGTTCGTGAATACAAATGGATAAAATGACTCTCCCCCTCAAGGCTGGCTGGGCTCCGCTCGAAAGAGAGGAGGTCGAATCGAGAAAAAAAAAAGACAGGTTCAGGCATCCGGTCAAGGTGTGCCTCCTGGATACACTCCTGGAGGAGGCGCTAGGTTTGGACTAAGACCACAATGAGTACAACAGTTGTAAAAAGGAATTCATACCAAAATATGGACTGAGGTGAAGGTGATGGTCATGGATTTGATTCCACTTCTACCTATGCTTTATATCTCTCTCTTTGTCTCTCTCTCTCTGTCTCACACACACACAAACACCTAAAGTCCCACACTGTTGTTGCTTTCGTGATGTGCTGGTGGCAGAGCAGCCATTTGGTGTTTTGGGAACCAGCTCCTCTCGATAATGGATGTCCTCTCCAGCAAAATGACAGCCAAGAGGCCTTTTTAGGAGAGCTTATTGCAGGGGAACTGAGTGTCTTGAGGAAATTGCAGTGCATGGTGGGATTGGATGTATGATATAAATATATATATATATATATATATATATATTTTTTTTTTTTTTTTAAACATTGCAAACCTGTTTGCCAAAATATTCATTTGTGTGTGCCTTTAGATACCTCATTTATGACCTGATTGCTAGTGGGTACACACACCCGGCATGTCTAATCCAATTGGAGGCGTAAGGTGTGTATGTTCCTCCAACATACACACCTCCTTGTGAGACCGGTTCCAGGACACACTCGAGGCCACTCTGTGAGAGAGAAACGCACTTTTCGTGTCCCTTCCTTCCGATTGCTGCAGTCGTGATTTTTTTCACAGTTAGCATCGCGCTAGTGCTCGTCACTGCATCTCATTTGCCACCGACTACATGCTGCGGCTGCCGCGCCGCGTCTCGCCCAGGATTGCGTTTTGGCATTTGGATGGAGTTCTGCCTGTTGGGTGTAGACCAGAGTTGCTCCACCTCTTTTCCTGACGTTTTTCATTGATCTGTCTCTAATCTGGTTTTGGCTTCCTGACAGAGCTGACTTCCCTCAGGCCTTAATTATGGCCTTCGTGTGATTTACATCACTGTTCTCCATGCAGCGCCCAGCGCTACACCCCGCCTAATCCAATCAGATTTACGTCTGTGGCCCAGCCACAGCAGCTCTCACCCAATCAGATATATTGAGTATGTGTCGCAAGTGTTTCCCTTCGCTTACAGTCCCCCGCAGCAATCCGACCCATCTGCCCTGGACAGCTCTACTCTAAAGTCGTCCTTTTGTAAAGATCGTATCCTGTCGCCACAAAACGCAGCTGTTAGGAGGGCCGAGGGTCCAGTCGAGTCGGGGCCACCCCGTCCGCACAAAGTCCAGCACATGGATCTAAAGGTGGTTCTCAGGGCCTTAAGATGAACTATGATGGCCGTTTTCACTCCCAACCATGTTGTGGGGAAGTTACCGGACCTTTTGATTCCACGGGACTATTTTTTTTAAAGATCTACCGCAGACTTATTGTGCGTTAGACTGAATCACAATGAGCTTTTGGGGAAAGCAACAGTGGGATCGAATGATCAGCACCTCGTCCTTGACCGACTCTCTTCATGGAGGAAGCGTCCCAAACCTGCAGTCGCCGCCTCGGTCCGAGAGCAGCGGGACCCTAAAGACCAGGGTGTCCGTCGACTTCCTCCGCGACTGGGCCTCAGACCTGGGCAGCCTCAGTGCGGGTCTGAACCTGAGCTTGAGCTCAGCGAAATGGCCCTCGCTCGTCACTGTGTGCAAATGGAAGCAGAGCCTGACGGAGAAGCTGAAGAAGAGACCCTCCTCCAGTACTGATGAATCTCAGGTTAGGAAGCATGGCCATCTCAATATCTGGAAGCTGTTTACTGGAAAGCTTTTTTTTGGTAAAAAAAATAATTTTTTTCAAGCTGCTTGGGGGGAAAAAACGGAACTAAACTAGAAAAAATGTAAAAATGAGGTGAAATTATCTCTTTGTGATGACTATATTGGTTCTGGTAAAGAGTGGCAGTTCTACATATGCAGTGGGTTGGAAAAACACCCATCGCTCCAAAGCCCAGTGTGTGTTTGTCCTATTTTTAGGAAATATTAGAATTTCAGCAGTACTTTCTCCTGCCTAATTTGCATTTTTTTTTAATTGCTCTCATTTATAAAGGTTCCCTTTTGTGTCAGAAATCAAAGAACTGCTGACACCCCCTGAACAGGCCACTCTAGTGGTTCACGAGGAAGCTTTGGGAGTTTGGGAAAACAGCTTAAAAACAGCATTTACAATGTTTAAGATTCACTGATTATGGCCACGTGTTTCTATTTAAGATTACCCACTTTATTGTGCAGCGTTATGCTGTTATGGAACTACACTCCAAAGCAATTCTAAAGGAATTATTTAATTTTATGCGGAAGGTCTTTTGCAACAGTAGAGAGAATTAAAATTAGAGGACAATAATATTCTCCATCACTATTATTATTATTCTAAAATGTAGCCACAAATTCCAGTTCTGCTCTGCTGGATGCCCTTATTTAGATGGGGTTTTTTTGTTCTGAGCCAGCTTTCAGTTTCATTTTCCTCTATTTGCTATCAGCTGCCCAAACCTCTCAACTTGTACATAAATATTCTTTTGAAAGTCCTGTTTTGTACTTCAGTTTTTTTTATGTGTATCAAGGATGAGGTGATGAGAGGTAGCCAGCGAGGCCTTGCGTAACTGAGATAATAAATGAAATGATCAACCCCAGGCAGCGACACAAGGCACATAATTAAGAAAGCCAGAACAACTGCAGTTTGTAATTTACACTTCCCGCGACCACAAAATGTCGACACAATTCCTAAAAGTGGTCATTTTGAATTCTCACCCTCCCCATACACCAGCTCGGCCATCATTGTGCTTTTAGGGTATAAATACACTCCTCCATTAGTGTATGACTTGTTTCCAGGAGGGTCGGGGGTCATTATGGGTTCAGCCTGACGTTGAACGTGTCTGCCCCCATGTGGCAGGTTAGAAGTATTACAACAAATCAATCCATCCTGCAGAAAGATTTGTTGTTGTTGTTTTTCTTTTTTAATTTAATTCGAACCCTTTTGGTAGGATTCTTAAAGAATCATTTCCAATTTTACGTAAAATATAAAAATCTATGAAACGGGATACGTTGCATTCACGTAGAGGCTGGAAGGCAGAGTGGTTTGTAATTGTTGATAACTCCATCTACCATCTGTCATCTTCCATTGGGGGCACGCTCGCAAGCACAGTGATGCAGAAAAGCAGCCCCAGCTCTGCATTTTTGATTCAACACACACACACACACACACAAACATCCACACACATCCCTACGACCTACTAATGCAGTTCAATGCCTCAGTCAGTGCTGATGTGGGATGCTTCATCAGCGACTGCTGCCTGTAGTAGATGCAATAGGTCACGATAACGCCCACGTAGACCATGTGACGTCAGCAGAAAACAAGCGCTTTTTACTCTTTTGTATCTGGGATTAGAAAGGATGGGCGCTGAACTCCACGCGCGTCTGCAATGCGTGCACTGTGAGGTCATCGCAGCTTCAGTCTCCTGTCCCCACAGCAGTTGATGTTGATGCTAAAGCACCCGAATGCAGTTTATTATGGGTCGCTTGGGAATAATAAACTACGTGTGACACTGATTCTATCGGACTGGGGGGGGGGATGGGGGGGAATGGGGGGAGGTGGAAGACAAGAAAAGCATCATCTGATCAAACTGAGAAGTCCGGCTCTGCGACGCATCGTTTCGTTTGGTGTTTTCCAAGGTTTGGATCAGTGTGGGAATCGGTGGTTTGAGAACACGCTGGTTTGGGGTGACTGGTCCTCCCAGGTTTCTTTCTCTTCTTTCAAAAAAGACTTGCTCCCTTAGCTCCCAAATGAGAACCAACGAATGAATCGATAATCAATTGTGTTGTCGAGAAGCGCTCCAAAATGATACCTTTATTGACAACTAGCATACAAACACAGACCGTGTTCTCTCTCTCTCTTTTTCTCGTTCTCTTCCCCCCCTACTTTCCCTTTCCATCTTCTCTCTTTCAGTTCTTCTCCCTCCTTTCACCCAGTATCTTGCTCTGTCCATCTCCTCATCCCTCCCCCCTTTTTTTCACATCCAACCTCTCACTTTAGCAGCTCTGACACACACACACACACACACACACACACACACACACACACACACGTATGTGCTCCAGCAGCCAGCCAGCCAGCTGGCCGCTTCATTCATCATTCCCTGCGCCAGAGCGAAGGACTCGGGCGAGATCGCTCCTCGCTCTCGTTGACTCTTGCTTCTGGAAGAGGAAGAACACAAAGAGGATAGAAAAGGAAGTGAAGGAGGCACCGATCGGCGTTGCACGGCAACAGCATGACCGCTTACCTGAGCAAACAGCACAGCTGCTTTGCAGACCTAGACGGGAAGAGGGACTACGGGGACCGCTCCTCCAGCTCGCCCCACCAGCACCACTGCCGGCAGCGTCGGCACCACCAGCCGCACCACTACGGATCTGTCCCCGGGGGGGGCACTCTTCCTCGGAGGGGGGGTCCAAGAACTTGGCACTCGGAGCAAACGTCTGGGGGTTCGAGCCGACTGGCTGCCACCAGAGCCAAAGGACGGAGCTGTGACCTGTGGCCCTCTGAGTGCGGCTGCACCCACAGCTGGCAGGGAGCCCACCAGGTAAAACCCCGGAGAGGATGAGGATGAGGATGAGGAGGAGGATGAGGAGGGCCTTCACCCCTAGAATTAAAAGGCAAACAGCTGCCGAACTTGTCAACAAATCTAAACCGGGGGTGTTTTCCTAAAAGGTTATCTCCGGCATGCGGCTGTCTCTTCAGATGTCACAGCTCTGCCCCACACCCGCAGCTGGAGCTTACTTTCTTTGTCACTGATTTTGAATTAACTTGTGGTGCACAGATTATAAAATCTAGGCTCTAAAAGGACGCTCCTTTGCTCCGTAGTGCAATTCATTGCCAATTTTTTGACTGGGCACATTACTCAGCATCATCACATACGGCCTGTGAGTTCTGTGCCAGTAGCTTTCATTTAAAAAAAAAAAAAAAAGTTACCACCGTTATATTTTCATGGACGTGTAACAAAGTTTTTTGTCTGAAATGTATATTTATTCATAATTGATTACAGCTTTTATTGAGCTCGGTGTGTTTTGGATTTGCAGAGACTTGTTGTGTCCAATAAGTGTCAGAGCGAATCATCGTTGTGGGTATATTTTTAGGATTCTGCCGTTTGTGCAGCTACATCATGAATAAAAGAACCTGAAGCGAGCTGAGATGGAGAGAGGGGTTTGGGAGGAGACATATTGAGTATTATAATTGTAATAAAAGCACAAACAAAGTTTACCCAATCTTAAAAGATTACTATTAGCCTTCATTTCCAACCAAATCGATCTTTTCATCCTGGCCGACTCTTTTAGCTTCCCCCCTTTTTGCTGCTCCATCATCACCCTTCCATTTGGTTGCAGATCCAGTCATTTTTGACTTTTCATCCCCTTTTTTGGCCACTTTCACCATACCTCCGCTTGTGTTCTTGACTATTTATACGTGCCATGAAGTAAATTATGGATGCCTCCATGTTTGCGTCAACTGTCATCCATAAAAGCGGCCCTGAATTATTGAGGGAAGCTCACCAAAAGCGCACGACTGGACCCAAGAAATAAAAGCACGATGTCTTCACGCAATGTCAGTGTCCATGTGAAACGTGAAAGTCGTTTTCCAAACAAAACGCGGGCTTCAGCGTTTGTGTGTGGAGCGGTGAACGTTGGGAGCGAGCTGCGTCGGGGGGCATCTGGCCCTGACAACAGCTGCGAGCTGACCTGATTAATGCGACCATGCATCCAGCCTTGAGTTGCGCTCACCATCGAACTGCGAATGCGTTGTTTGTTGTCTGTGCCGGCGCGGTTGATAATCCCACATTATTAGACGGTGACGTTATCAGCGGTGGGGTCGGGAGCTGTGCGAAAGCCTGTCGGCGCATCAAGCGTACCCCTGGAGGCAACGCATGATGTGGCAACATTAGCATGCACGAACAAGAAGAAAGAGAAGCGTAAGCGCAGTTGAGCATGCCATTTACGTGCACAGCTGAGTGGCCATGTCTGAGTAGCGTGTGCACATCCATGAACTCACACACATCTGAATTCTAAACATTAATAAGTTGTGTGTTTGTGTTATTTTAGGTTAAACGACCCGATATGCTGTTTTTTTTTATGGTGTATTTCAGAATTCAGGGGGTTTTTTTGGAGAAAAGAGGCCTGAGAACACAATGTTATCATGCGTCTCAGCTTTGGAAAAGGGTGATTAAGAGCGGAGTGGACAGGCCCAGGCTTTGGCTGATGCATTCAGCTGAGCGCTCCAGCTCACGTGGAGCCGTGGGAGAATATTATGATCCTCTTCGAAGACCGTGGCGTGTAAATGATATGTGATACATTATTTTGTTCTATAATGTACAGAAGACTGATTCCGCCGTTCTTTGTTAGTGTCCTGTTCATTTCATCAGCACCAAAACCAAAGGATATAATTCCAAGAAACTCTCCTTGCAAACTTGCTTCCTCTACAAGTGGTTCTGGATGAGCTGTAAACTGCTGTGAATCAGATATTTGTTGTAGCCTTCATCAGAACTTTTATGACCATCAGCTTCTCTATTGTGTCTCTTTAATTTCTTTTTCTTTACTTTACTGAGTTAATGCTGAAAATTGTATATTTTCCCAATCTAGACCGAAATAAATCCATTCGTTTACTACTTGATACTTTTATTTTGTTAAATGCTCCAAACCAATAATACCCTTTTTTTAAAAGTCCTGTGTGGGAGAAGAAGGATGTGCCATCATCCAGCAAATGGAAATCTTTTAAATTGTTGATGATACAAGGATCCACCAGCGGGTCCCCTGGCAACATTTATGGAAAACAGGGCAGAGCTCAGGCATGTCTCTGCCACCGCATCTCACTCTTCTTTTTCTGCCTCTCTCCGACAGGCCAGCCCTGCCCCGATCATCGTCAACACAGACACGCTGGACTCGGTTCCTTATGTAAGTTGGAATCTTTGAACCTTTATGACCTTCCTTTAAAGATACCTTCAAAAAATATTGATCTATGTACATTAGAAGTCATTTTTTCATGTTCTTTCACATCACGGAGATTAAAATTATTGACAGATTGATCGGCTGTTGGAAATAATTTTACTTCCAGGTATCAGTAGGTAATATGTAATATTCAGTATTGGTATTTATCGATATGTCACGAGTTTTTTTCATCTTCAACATTCACTGACAGTAATGTTGTGGACCCAGTGAGACGTCCAGCTTCCCTCAAACACCCAAGTATTTGGTCCGTATGAGGAGGCGCTTGCCTCAAGACCGGCTTCTCTGCAGCCCACCACTGTACAAATACTGAATGTTAATAAAAGACTCCCCTGGAATGGTTTTATACAATGCCAGCTGTCAATCTGACATCTTTCCAATACAGAAGACGCTCAAGAATAGCGCTTAGTGTGCTGCAGCGCCCCCTACCGACAACAACCGGAACAACCACAAACTGTCTCGGTGCTCTTTGCTAATGGGTTATTCTGAGAGAAAATATTTAATAATTATACATTTTTAAAAATATATTATTATGTTTCATATTCATATATTTAATATTTAGTTAATATTCAATTGCTGTGTTAGCGCATTAGTGTCTATTGTTTTTTTGCATCTAAAATGCAGCAGTGTACAAGACTCCGTTCTTGATACTGTTGTCTACTTTTTTGGTCAAAAAAGTGAATTTATTTATTTTCTGTATCCTAAGGTTAATGGTACAGAAATCGAATATGAGTTTGAGGAAATCACGCTTGAGCGGGTGAGTATCATACGTCCCGAAGCAGATCCATCTGAAAATGTTCTTCAAATTGTGATACATGAGATGAAGAAGCAAAAAATAAATGTAGTCAGAAGGACTTTTTTTTATGTAAATGTATCAATAATAACAGTGAACCTCTGGGTGAAAATTTAACAAACTAACTTAATGTCCCTTTGGAGTTTGACGATCCAGTCAACACAGTGGTACAAACAGGCAGAAATTAGCTTTATGAGGCCCCCCCCCCCCCTTCCCCCAGGGCTCGGTTGCGGCTCCAGTGAGATGAAGTTTATCAAAGAGGACTTGCAGAATAAAATTTCCCAACTGCAGGTTCACACAGTGAGCGGTAATCAAAAGAGGGACGCTGTTCCCACGACTGAACCATTTGGCCCAATTTGGATGTTGTGCGCTAGCATCCAGCAGACTGTTGTTTGCGCAGCTTGTAAAATGCAGCTCACGCTCTGAGAGACACGGCGTGATCCCGCTGCCTTTTGAGACGCATTATTTTACAATGAGGAAAAAGTAAAATTCGGCTTCTCTCCAGCCGTTTTCGCCACTGCAGGCTCTGTTTTCATTGAAATTGTACTATTTTGCTTATTTATTTTTTGTCATAATGTGCAGCTAATTGCCAGGTAGTAAGTTGTGCTGCTGACTGTTTCTCCGTGCCTGCAGGGAAACTCAGGGTTGGGCTTCAGCATAGCTGGAGGAACCGATAACCCTCATATTGGTGATGACCCAGGAATTTTTATTACCAAAATTATCCCTGGAGGAGCTGCAGCAGAGGACGGACGCCTCTAGGTCTGTCAATGACACACACCTAATGTCGGGGATTAACTAAAAAGTTGGCCAGTTCTCCATCTTACCTGCTGCCTCTTTTCGTCTGTGATGCTGGAATCCACGAGACACATTTAAAGCCTTTGAGCCGTTGGTCTCAATTCTTCAGACCAGAACAATAGAACACATGTTGCAGAGGAATAAAAGTGTCCCTTTCTTAGAATCTAATAACGATCCCAGGCCGGTGCAGATGTGGATAACCATGTTTTAGTTAGTCGGTTGTTTCCTGTTCTTCGCCTAAGCTGCAGCGGTGAAGATCTGCTGCCAGGTCTGCCAGCTCTCAGATGCTTGAGATCAGCATGATGCATGCACACTAAGTGTGAGTAATCATACTTAGCCTAAGTGATGGTCACACTCTAATAGGTAGGCAGCAGGAAGGAGTCCAATCTCCGTGTAGAGAGTCAGCGAACGGGGATTTGTTTAATCGATTGCGTTGCTATAGCCACCATTCGATTCTGCAGCCCCAGGAAGCTGAGCCTGTTCAGTGTTCCAGTAAAGAACTGTGTAAAATCCTGCAAAGGCAGTTATTTCATCGAGTAAATGTGTCACTTTTCACTGTTTGATCCTGAATCATCTCAGCTTGTTTTCATTGTTGTTATTCTTTATGCTGGTCCTCGTCTTTTTCATTGAAAAAAATATATATATATCTATTTTTTTTTTTTTCAAATTCAAGACATAGGTATATGTTTTACTGGTGCACAAAATAAACCGTGCATTAACATCACTGTGTCCGAAGAACAAAACCAACACAGTGCAGATAGGACGCCGACTCCCATCACGTTCTGTCATACACATGAATCCGTATTGTACATATTTGTCCGACCGCTTTCTTTTTTTGCTTGACATCGTCAGTAGTGTGGATTAAAACATTAAGCAAGAACTCACACGACGTACCATCACGAAGGTCACAGGTAGGAAAGGTAGAATAAACACTACTAACTGAAAAGGTTGAGTGCGTTTTGCCAGTAATGTTCCACTCTGCAGCCATCGAGCCTCAAAGAGTACTTAGTACTTTTCTATCATTTAAAGACTTTTTTAAGGGTTCTCCAAAGGTTCCTGATTCCTGACATACAGAGAAGCCCTCTTTGCAGTGAATAAGTATTTGATATTGCACCACAATATTTCAAATCGGATCGTTATTTTTCTTTTTTGTTGTCATCAAAGTCTTGAAGGCCCTGAAAGCAACATTTTGCGTTTAACCACCTACAAACCAGGAGGGAACTCTTGATGGATGAAAAGTCCTGAGTCCAGAGTACTTTTCTTCACTCTGCCCATATAGATACAATATTCATGTGTGTGTGTGTGGGTGTGTTGAGTCCCAGCTGGAAGCCTGCGACACACCCCCCACCCACCCCACCACCAACACCCCGGGAGAGACGTGACCAAGTAAACCAGGTCAAGAATGTTTTCGTCAGCACCTCAAGTTACTTCAAACTTATCTTTTAGCAGATTCTTACTTCGACACGTCTGTGTGCTTGCCCACATGGACACCCTGACTCATCGCCCAAATTCTAAACACAGCCTTCTGTCACGTACAACACATGCAAGTCAATACGATATTCTGCCAACGACCGTTTCGGGATTAATTGTATCCACCGGAAAGATAAATATGGAGCAAGTTTACCTCACAGTTGAGTTCGGAGCGATGTTTTTCGCGCGCGTAATTTTGGGCCCCGCGGTCCAAATTTATGTTAATATGAAGAGCTGAGCAGGAAGAAAATGAAACGATATCGCAAAGTCATAAAGACACAATTGCTTGATACCTTTTTTTTATTTAAACAAAAGGCAAAGAGACCCAGAGGCAGAAACCCACAGTCGGAACCCCCAGGTGAGCAGAGTAGCCAGGAAAAACTCCCAAGGAAACCTTGTGCAGGACCAGGAGGAGTCATGAGAAGGAAGAAAATGTGCAAACACAGCAAACATAATCTACATAATACGTAACCCAGCACAGGCAGGTTTTTAATAAAACGGGGAGCAGCACAGGCAGGAGCTGACCGTGGACACTTATTAGCACTGTTAAAGCCATGATCACTCAAAATGTGTTGATGATGAATTCAAAGTCATCCATTCACACTCACCGTCATATAATGGTGACTAACTTTTAACTCACGGGGTCCCACATGCTCCCTGGGAATAACCAATCACATGCAGCTGCCTCAAATGTCAGGACCGGCTTGTTAAGTCTCCCTCGTTTATTTTTTTTTTTCCCTCACACTTAATCACTCGAGCAATGTTTCTAAAGAGCTAAAAGTCCAGCTGTTTAGTCGTTTTCCATCATTGACCTGGTTGAACTTGAACTCTGTCTTCTAGAGTGAACGACTGCATTCTGCGGGTTAACGACACAGACGTGTCGGAGGTCTCTCACAGTAAAGCGGTGGAGGCCCTCAAGGTTGCCGGCTCGATTGTGCGACTGTACGTTCGACGCCGCAGGCCCATGATAGAGACCATCATTGAGATCAAACTCATCAAAGGACCCAAAGGTGGGACAACTGAAACATTAAAATAAAAAAAAAAAACCCAACCCAACCACCAGACTAACCAGCTCCTGAACACAGGACTCGGCTTCAGTATCGCCGGTGGTGTTGGAAACCAGCACATCCCCGGTGACAACAGCATATATGTGACCAAGATCATCGAAGGCGGGGCGGCGCAGAAGGATGGCCGGCTGCAGGTTGGAGACCGGCTCCTAATGGTGCGTATTAAAAAAAAAAAAAAGAAGAAATCCTCCATTTCTTTCTGTATATAGCTGAAATCTATTGATATGCAAATGCTTACGCTAATATTTTATCTGTAGTTCAAGTAAAACTTTCAGGATATAGTACTTTACTGCAACAGGATGTCGGTCGTTCATTCATTGGGACACTGAGCTGGCTGTGCAAGAGGACATCTTTCTTGCTTAATCAGCATTTAATTCTATTACCTTCTACTGCGGAGTTCTCACCGGAACGCCATCTGTCATAATCCCCTCAGTGACCCCCCCTCCCCTCCCCATACCGTCAACATGTCGGATTTACCTAAGGTCAGCCGTGAGGAAACCAAACAAAAGGAACGTCTGCGTGTGTGCTGAACAGGTGAACAACTACGGCTTGGAAGAAGTCTCCCACGAAGAAGCTGTGGCCATTTTGAAGAACACCTCCGATGTGGTCTACCTAAAGGTGGGAAAGCCCACCAATGTCTACCTATCGGATCCCTATGGACCTCCGGATATCACACATTGTAAGTGTCCAGCTTTTCGCCGGTCCACTGAACCTCCTACTTTGCTCCTTTTACACCACCGTCGACTTGAAAGTAACGCGTGCTTCAGAGTGTAGAAACTAAAAACCTGTTGATGCGTCTTTCGTGGCTAAACTCTGTCGCCGTCTGTTCCGCAGCTTTTTCTCCAGCCATGGAAAACCATATCTCTTCCCCCATCAACAGTGGCACACTGGATTACAAGTCTGGTCTGCCCCCCATCTCCCCCAGGAGTTTCTCCCCCCTCCCTAGGCACTTACTTGGGGGGGAGGATGTAAACAGGTTGGACGGTTTTTCCTTCTTACGGTAATTACCTTCTCTCCTACTATAAGCCTACTAGAACATAAAGTAGAAGCTTTGTTTACTTGAACCAGCCGGTCGTTTTGAATGTTTTTTTAACCGGAAATCTATGCTTCCCTAAACTGATGATCCATTGGTCTCTCTTTGTTGTGCTGTGTTGTGTTAAATCTTAACGGAGCATCACGTGTCAGGTATTTGATACCATATGATCAGGAAGATGAATTCAACATTTTTAGCTAACGCAGCCGCCCCGTTTACTGCTTTTTTTTCAGCGCCAACCTCAACAAAATATGCTTCTGATGTTTACACTTATAAAACCCACTTTTGTGACTGTCGTGAACCGGCTGCTCCGCTCTGGAGCCAACTGAAGGGCCCATGTGTCGGCCTCTGCTGAGTGGAGGATTAGCGCTGCAGCCTCACCGGAGTTAAGAGGTTTACTGTTTGTGTTCGAGTCCCGAATAGTCTTTGGGATTATTTCACAACCTCAAGTGTGGGGCCCTTTGCTTGTTTTTCTTTGGGTTCCTACAGTGCGGAAGCTACAAATTAATTAGCTGTAAGTTCTGATCTTTAGCTCTACGCGGATCCTTCGTGTGAAATATGACTGTATTTCCCCCTTTTATGACATCACAGTCCCATTATCAACCTGCAAACAGTAATAACGAGAGAAAATCAGCGCAGTGCTGCCCTTCGGTTTTCAAATGACACCTATGGGTCCTCCCGCGGACCCCGTGGTCGGGTCCGATGTGGCCTGACAGCCTGCCTCTGTTAGCCCATTGCAGCTTGAGCGACTCAGTGATCTCTTTAAATGAAGAAATCTATTTTTGTATGAGAGAGTTTACATATAAAGATGAAACAAACAACATCATTACATGTTCTTGATATGATTGGGAAAAATACATTTTCACTTAGACTGAGGAACAACAGACGTGGACAGTCTGTAATCTTTATTTTATGTGTCATCACCGGTGAAAAAGCAGAGGTCAATAAAGAGGGAAGCATTCTGGTGCCATCAGGCCACACACACACACACACACACACACACGCACACACGCACTCCAGTGTTAACTGAAAAAGCACCAAGGTGATTTTTGTGGTGAGTGTGTGTGCCGGTGTCTACTCTCTCTGCACCTGCTGATGATTTTTTTAAAATTATTATTTCTTGAAAATACACTTACAAAATAGAACTCAACAGTTGCTCCACAGTAATCAGACCGCTTTTTCCTCCTAAACAGAAATTCCTCCCTGGAGGATGGGGATGGCCACCGGTTTGAGCACTTCCAGCTGAGGTGAGATAATGACCGGTTAAGCTCTTCAATGATGTCATTGGATTTATTGTCTAATTTCAGTAATTGCAATGACAGAAGTGAGCCAATAAGTAATTGTAGTCAAGTGGTTTTAATTTGGAAACTGATTGTGTGAAGATGGTCGTACTGTCAGGAGACTGGATTTTCTTTTTCAAATGTAAAAACTACTGTATTTTCACGACCATAGGGCGCACTGGGTTATAGGGCGAGGTTTCAGTTAGGTGCTTTTTTCTGTATTTAACATAAACATCAGGCGCACCGGTTCATAGGGCGCGGGCGCGGTAAAACACACCGGTAAAACACGCATGCAGGTGTGTGTTTTTAAAAAGGCAGCGGGAGCAAAACTGAGTTTGGTTGTGATTCATGGATCTTAAATCCTCTGGCGGCTGCTCGGTTCCCACGATCCTCCTCGGAGCTGATCGCCTCCAGGTTAAACTGGGCTTCATCAGCATCTCTGCCGGTTTCAGGGTCGCCGAAACACCGATGTTCAGCATCACGCTCACACCGGCGCTGGTGTCCGTTAGACACAAGCCACGCCCACACTCCCCCCTTTAACGTTCTCATGGTGTCCTCAACTACGTCCGCCTTACAACAGCACATTAGGCGTACTGCACCATAGGGCGTGCCGCACATTTTGGAGAAAAGGTATGCCTTTTAAGTGCGCCTTATGGTCGTGAAAATACGGTATTTTGGGCAGTTCCAGGGTTTTACCTTCTGGAGGCGTTTGACATTTTAAAGGTAAAGAACTGTCAGTTTGAGCCAGTTCTTAAAAGTACTTTTTTTTTTTTTTTAAATCTTCCACTTTTTGAACTACACAAGCATGTCTCATTGTGTCAGAGACCTTTTCCATCTAAGTCTCATAAATTCACCCCAGCATTAATCTATGGTTGCTGTTTTTAAAAAAAAGGATGCGTTGAAGTTCAAATCGAGACGATGCATTGCCACCCCGCCCTCATCTCCACTGTTTGATCCGACTAATTCTTCCCTTTGTGTGTCACCCTCACTCGTGCGCACGCTTCCTCACCCTGTTGTTTAGTCAATAACCTCTGCTCTTGTCTCTCACTCCACTGTAGGCCTCCCGAGCCCGTTTACAGCACTGTGAACAAACTATGTGACAAAACACACTCACCCCGACACTACTCCCCAGTGGAGTGTGACAAAAGCCTCCTCCACTCTACCCCCCTCCCTAACTATCACCTAAGCCCGTTCCCTAACCCGGATTTCACCAGGTACTTCCCGCCACTGCGATCGCTGCTTCCTTGCATGCATGCTGCGTTAGCACGTCATCCGAAATAACCCTTTTTCTGCCGTGCACGCAGCGGAACGGTAGCATGCTGCTCTTTCTCCCATTCCTCCTGTCTCTGCAGGCCTCTTGCAGGGTGTATTTGGAGCCAGTACACATCAGTAAAGCTCCTAAAACTTCATTAGTGCTTTAGAAATACAGTATTCATGCTAAAGTACTGAACAGTAGCTGCATCGACCGATTCCTCGGTATTCCTTTAAAATCATTTGATGTCATTGGGCGGTAAATGCACTCGACAGAGGAGATAGAAGGGCCCACCTTTCTGCAACTGTCCTACAGCTGCTGCATCAGTGCATCTTATCTAAACCAAAGTTATGAGATTCTGGACAAACTGTGTAATTAATAATGATCATGCTGTAGTGGTGTTTGGAAGTCCCAAGGCTTCGATATCATGTAGTTTCTAAATGTAAACTTTGTTAGATGTATTTTTCATCTTACTTTTTAGTGATATAATATTTCTGCTGTGTATCAGAAGTCATTTAATTTGAAGATTACGTAACTGGGATAAAGATATTCTATTCTATATAACCTCCTCACCTTGTTGTGCCCAGCTCCGTCCTTTTTTTTTTTTTTTTTTTTTCTTGATGACATGAAAGCTTTTTGAAAATAAAAGTGTATGGCAGTAGAAGAAAAAGAATCCTCAAAATCCCTCTGGAAGAGTGGCTGAGGAGCATCCAGCTGCCTGTTTATGCGTCTGTAGCTCACAATCACCAGCAGGGGTCACTATTTCGCTTCCAGTCATCAGGCCTTTTTATCCCCCCTCAGTTATTGTTTTCAGCTTCATTTTTTATTGTAGTTTCTCTTAGTAGAACTTTCAGCTGGGATGCTTATAGTCAATTATCCTAAAATAAACAGCTGCTGTGCCTGTTTTCTGCTGTTTTGATCACACAAGTCTGTTGTGGGCTGGCATTCTCCCGCCTGTGTGTGGATCTCACCGTGTTTGCCAGCCTGTGTGAGAACCTCTCAAAAGATCTGGAAAGTACAGTACGTGCGTTAGCATGTGACAACTTTCCTTCTCTGGTGAAGTTGAATTTGGGGCAAGTGATCTAAGTAGAGCATCATCCCCCTGTGGAGATCCAGGGGCGTGCGAGCTCCGTCCTCGCCTGAGAAAGGCACCGTCGAGGCATTTGTCTACCTCTCGTAGCGTCGTCGTCCTCCTCTCATCCACCACCGTCGAGCCAGAGCCCGAAGATGCTGAAATCGAGCGACTCCCCCGAGCTGATGTACTATCTGAACTGTCTGTACAGGGAACCCAGGAAGGTCGTGCTCCACAAGGGCTCCACCGGCCTGGGCTTCAACATCGTGGGCGGCGAAGATGGCGAGGGGATCTTTGTCTCCTTCATCCTGGCGGGCGGCCCGGCCGACCTGAGCGGAGAGCTGAAGCGCGGCGACCAGATCCTGTCGGTGAGTGGACGTCAGGGGGAATTCCACCGGTCCGACTGTAATTCTCCGTTTGTTTCGTGGCTCTAACTTCAAAACCAGAAACAACACAAAGGATCTCATTGCTTGCTGGGATTGCTGACAGATTTGATCCGAAACTCACTAAGAAAAATGTGTCGATTCAGTTGTCGGTACAATTCCCTCTGTTTCAGACCGCTCGGCTCTGATAATAGCTATGTGTTCCCGGTGTATTAATAGACGGTGTAATAATTCTCCTGGCCTAGATCCATTTCCAGGGCCAGTCCCTAATAAGCTGCTCACCTAACATACATCAAAAGACATTTTGTTATGTTTCTAAGTCCCCTTTTAAAGGTAGAAAAAAATTACATCTCATAAAGTTTGTACTCGATTTTTATAATTGTTCCATTTTTGCACATTGTTTCTTAAAAACAATATATCAGATGTCTTCACGCGTTAATCTGAATCCTCGATGCACCACAAGAGACTCCTGATCCCGTTTCTATGGCGATATGATCTCTGCTCCGCCTGTATCTGTTTGGGATTTAGACTGATTCTTGTTCCAACAGGTGAACGGCATCGACCTGCGGGGAGCAACGCACGAGCAAGCAGCGGTAGCACTGAAAGGAGCCGGACAGGTGGTCACCATCGTAGCTCAGTACCGACCGGAAGGTAGGTCACGCCCAGGCGCCTCAAACCCGGGCGCTAACGAACTACGGCTATTTTACTTTTACTTTTTTTATTTTACTATTTTACTTTTAATGCTTCTTACAGGGACTGTATCATAACGAGTTACCGACTGATACTTCCTGATTTTTCCATGTTGGTTCGTAGTGATTCAGTGGTCAGGCTGTAATTTAGTTCTAAGAGCCTTGTTTTGCTCAAGGAACGTTTGAAGCATTAAACTGGAGATCCTGGACCAGGTCACGTGTCGGACACCTGTGAACCAAACCCGGTTTTATGGTGACCAGCGAGTTTTCTGTGATGCTCTGTGCTTTACGGCTGACGCGACACCGGCCTGCGGCGCCGTTCACCTGGGCTGTGGGACTCTCAGGACTAACGACTGCTTTCTGCTCTCGCCCATCAGAACTTGCTTTGTGCTCTCCTCAGCGGACTCACCCTCCTGCCCCAGGTTTGTGGGGCACCTGTGGCCTCCCCGAGCCTTAGCTTGACCCGTTCGGTCGACCGGGGCACCTCTCACCCTGTACTTCCCCAGCTTGTTTGACCCCCCCAACCCCCCACAACCTTCCTGGCTCACCCTTTTTCGTTTCAAGTCAAAAATGGGTTTTCAGTTCTAGCTTTTGTCATTTAGTTTCTTCTCCGTATTGATGATCACCTTGATAATAGACCTGGAACCCCTGTGAAATACTGGTTGCTGCTACGCATTTGATAAAAAGAAGGCAACCCTGTGTCACAATCTAAACCCTCCTTCGTGCAAGTCTCCCCCGAGCACGCTTCCCTTCTTTCTCGCCTCCTTTTTTACCCTCCTTGAGAATAACCCTGTCGGTGCACTCGAACCTTCAGTTGCCTTGTGAGCCTTCCTCCTCGTTCCCCCCGGATGTGACGGAGCGTGAGTGGCCGTCCGTGACCGTCTCCCCGTGTGTCTCCTAGAATATGGACGTTTCGAGGCCAAAATCCACGACTTGCGGGAGCAGATGATGAACCACAGCATGAGCTCCGGCTCGGGATCCCTGCGAACCAATCAGAAGAGATCGCTCTATGTCAGGTTTGTCGTTTCGCTGCACGTTTGAGCCTCGCGTGTCTTCCATGTGGTGTTTTGCCTTATTTTTTTTCCATCCAGGACATGACAGATGTTCGCCGTAAAGCATGTCTGGAGCTGCCGCCGCTCCGACCTTCCAAACATCTGCTCGTTTTTCTGCCACTTTCAGGACAGGAAGTTACTTCCTTGGTAACTTTACTGTTATTAACCGGGTATTTCTATTCCAGGGCGCTGTTTGATTATGAGAAATCAAGGGACAGCGGCCTCCCCAGTCAAGGCCTCAGCTTCAAGTACGGAGACATCCTCCATGTTATCAACGCTTCGGATGATGAGTGGTGGCAGGCGCGGCGCGTGACCCCACATGGGGACAGCGAGGAAATGGGTGTCATCCCGAGTAAGAGACGGTACGTAGCCGGGCGACCATTTCCCCCAGGGAGGAACTCAGAATCGGCCGACGGGTACTTTGGTTTCCTCTCCGATTACACCACCTTTCTGGCTGTTTGCTCGACAGGGTGGAAAGGAAAGAGCGCGCACGTCTAAAGACGGTCAAATTCAACGCCAAACCAGGGTCGTTCGACTCTAAAGGGGTGAGTGACCGCAAGAGAGTTTAGTAATGATGCGTTTACTGTCACCTGAGGATTCACAGTGTAGCTAATTTATCACGTTCTTCTCCTCAGACAATCTGTAAGATTTTATGTTATCATTTCATCCAATGCACATCGTCAGCTGTTAAGTGGGTTTTTTGTATATTTCTTCATTTCTTTTGAACTAAATAAAATAAAGCAAAGCAATACAATGAATATAGTTTTTGATAGTTAGCGAAAAAAATCTATTTCTGTGCTTTTAACAGTCTTCAGAAACCTGTTTTCAAGAGAAAACAGACAGTCTGCTTTTAAAGAATACCATTAAATATTGATTATAATAGTAAATGAGGGTCTGAACCAGCGGAGACCATTTGGAACCGTAAAGCTTTAGTCTACAAATATTCTTTTTCACATTTTCAGCTGATATTTGTCCCACTACGCATTTCATCTCTGCACGTTTCTTGCTGTGTGCTTAGGTGCCATCACGCATGAGCGCTCTCATTTCTCACCTTGCTTTTGTTTTGAATGCAACTGTGGTACATCAAGAAACACTTAAAGACTCTATTCTGGTCCACCAAAGTTGGCCAGCCAATCGAAATTCTAGATTTTTGCAGGAGTATGACCTGAAACACTAAAAATCCCACTTTTTACTTCTGTGATTCTGTATTTTCCCCAGTAGGGAATTCTTGATGTCTCACTTTGTGCAAAAGGTGATTTTGTCTGCATGACCGTGACAGATATACCCGTTTGCCCCGTGCTCTCTCTCCCTTCACAGTCTTTTAATGACAAACGTAAAAAGAATTTCACCTTTACGCGAAAGTTCCCGTTCTACAAGAACAAAGAGGGTGAGCAGGATGGCAGTGATTCAGAGCGTAAGTAAGCCTGCAGACGCACACCTCCACCAAGAGTCAATGTAGATGACATGTAGAGCTGGAGGGTAGGCGAGAGCAGACGGGCATTTTCCTGCTTTCCCCCGCGATCACTCCCTGTCGTCTTTGCTCTTTTCTCTTTCAGTGGAATGACTTTTTTTTTTTTTTTTTACTTTGATGCCAACCAGTTAGACAGAAAGAAAGACGACCCAGTTTTTCTTTTTTAGAGATCATGTGGGTTCGAGCTCTGCAGACGCGCTGCTGATTCCTGCTGTTTGTCGCCCCCTGCTGGCTCGTCCGTGTTGGTGCAGAGACAAACTCGAGGCCGGAAGCCTTTCCTCGAATATTCTGCTTATGTTCTGGCTGTGTTCCTTCCTCTGTTTCTTTGTTCTGGTGCTCTCTGGATGGCCGTTAGGACTTCCTGGGCATAGGTGATGAAGGGTATGGGACAAAGACATCCAGTAAGTTGGTGCAGGAACGATTATGGATGTTTTGCGCACACCCCCCACCCACCCCCCCATGCAACGTTGCATGCTGCATTTGTCTGTCGGTTTAAAGTCTGTCCAGTATGAACTGCGGACGACTGTTGACACGTCTGACAAAAGCTATTTTTGTTTTCTGTGTTCAGCAATAAAGACCCCCCCACCTCCTCTCCATCTCAATACTATATTCAGCCATTTTGTCCGACTATTTTATGGAATGGACTATATGTGTCGGGTACCTTCCTGGTTTTGTGTGTGTTTTGATTATTTCCGTTGGGAGAGGCCGGCCCGTAGACGTGGAGACCGCTGCGGCTGAAGCAAACGGCTTTAGAACTGCTTGATGAGTTATTAACGCGAATGCAGCTGCGGCCTGCTGACAGATGCTAATATGATTGCATCTTTCTCTTAATGCCTTATTTTCCTATTTGCATGGCACTGGCTTTAGCTTCCCCCCCCCCCTTTTTTTGCTTCTTCTTCTTTCGCCTGAGTGGACCTTATTGTCTGCGTTTTTATTTATGTTGCCGCGTGTCCCTTCCTGTTGCGCGCCGTTCGGTAACCGTGGAACAATATTGATTCAGCTCCTCCCCACGCAGCGTGACTCATCACCAGGGTTTTCTTCCTCTCTCTTTTCCGCAGCGGTTTTTGCTTGTAAATCCATCAACGCAGTGCAAAGAGTTCTAAAGAGTTTTTTTTTTTAAAAAACTAACACCCTTTTAAAATTGAGACACCCTTTTCCCACAAACCAGAACATTTACACTTGTAAATTTACATTTTAATTTTCCATAATACGTTTCAATCCTGCATTATAGATCAAAAACACAGGTGGGCCATTATCTGCTTTTTTTTATTATTTGACTTTTGGAGAAATGATTGAGAAGGCTCAGTGGACCAGATTAAATAGCTCATCGGGCCACATGTGGCCCCTGGGCCTCAGTTTGCCCACCTCTGACCAAGTGAGAAGCATCGATACATTATTATTATTATTACTTCTTTTTTTTTTTCATATTTAGCTTTAGCATTAACATGCATTGTAATGAGCTCGTGCTGCTGTTTCTGACTGGTTGCTGAACTGATTTTTCCAAATCAGGGAGTCAAGATGATGTGATTCTGTCATATGAACCTGTGCTGCGCCAAGAAAGTAAGTGGTCCAACAGCGGCTAGCTTCCACTTAAGTGTTTACTTTAGCAATCAAAGTCAACCCACACCGTAAATAATGGCCATGTTTTTTCATTTTGCCTGCAGTTAATTATGCCAGACCGGTCATCATCCTCGGACCCATGAAGGACAGAATTAACGATGACCTGATATCAGAATTCCCGGAGAAGTTCGGCTCCTGCGTTCCACGTAAGTAGCAAATGGAAACACCAGGCGGTTTTTAAAGCCCCACGGCCGCTGCCACACCCCATTTTTGTTTATCAGATGTGTGTGTGCTCACCAGCCAAATTAATTTTGCATGTTTTTGGATTCACCCATATGTTTTATTTTGACAAACCGTAAAATCTAATAAAGCCGCCAACAGCCCCGAGCAGCAAGGTGAGTGGCTCCGCTACGCTATCCCTCTATTCTTTCATTTGCCATTTCCATAAATACTCCTCCTCTCCATTTTGGTTCATTATCTTTGTAGAACCGTTCCTTTACCACTAGTGAACTCCACTTGTAGGAGGACTCCTCAGTTCCGGTTTTTGAAAGACATCCATCGAAATTTGTGCAAAATGTCCCTCCAGAATTGTCATTTCAGTCCTTCGGGTAACTTTCAAATCCAAGTTGAGTCGAGTTCTTTTTGAAGAAAGTGCCGGCTCATCACTCCATCCTCGTCTTAGAGAGGGCGGGGGCAGGTTCCTCTTCACATTAACGCGTGAACTGATAAAGGAATCAGTCACGCGGTTGTTTTCTGGGTCACTTTTGTGCAAATTTCACAACAAAATTGAACGGATGTCTTCAAAACGGTGTCAGCTGCCTTCAGCTAGCGTGTAATATTCTACCACCAGCCGGAAACAGAGGCCCCGATTTGTCCGTTTCCTCCCTACTCGGTGGTGCCTCCAACAGGATTCCCAGCTCATATTGTCAGTGCAGCTTTTATGTGTGTGTGTGTGTGTGTGTGAGAGAGAGACCAACGGTCCAGTGTGTTAAATCATTGGAATCCATCAACATGATGCAGACCCAGTCTTTACTGGTATTTACTTCTGATCCTGAACTGATTTTTTAAAATTATTTGTGTCCAGATTCCATTTTTTTAAAGTTTCTCTCAGTTCTAGAAGACAATAAAACTGCGTTTTTTTTTGTTTTTGACTCACCCTTTTTTCTATTAATGCTGATATATTCCTCCAAATGTTGCCCACTGGACCCGTGAGAACACAAATGTGTGTTTTATAGATCTGAACTCAACTGTTTTTCCCTCCGCTGGCGTCATTTATGACTCACATTGTTGGTTTTTATTTGTCCGCCCACAAAAAGACACCACTCGGCCAAAGAGGGACTACGAGGTGGACGGCCGGGACTACCACTTCGTCATGTCCAGGGAGCAGATGGAGAAAGACATCCAAGAGCACAAGTTCATCGAGGCGGGGCAGTACAATGACAACCTGTACGGCACCAGCGTCCAGTCGGTAAAATACGTGGCCGAAAGGGTGAGTCGCTCCACCGCAAAGTGTGTATTTATTATTGAAACGCGCGTTCGACTCATCCAGGTTGAATCTGGTTTCGGTGAAAACCGGCTGTCTTCCTGTGTCCCAGGGCAAACACTGCATCCTGGACGTGTCTGGAAACGCTATCAAACGTCTCCAAGTAGCACAACTGTACCCCATCGCCGTCCTCATCAAACCCAAATCTGTCGATTCTTTGATGTGAGTATCCCTCTTTTTACGATCCGGGATCAGACGTCGGGTGTGGCGGGACGGAGAAGAGCGGAGGATAAAGTGCGCACGCGTGTTTCCAGGGACATGAACAAGAGACTGACGGAGGAGCAGGCCAAAAAGACGTTTGACAGGGCCATGAAGCTGGAGCAGGAGTTTGGAGAGTTCTTCACAGGTAGGTCACCAGCCAGAGCACGCTTCTCTAGAAAAAACACACACCTGTTGCTTTTTGGTGTTGTTTTTGTAGCTTTCTCTCACCGTGTCAGAAGTCGTTAAAAGACCTAAAGGGGGTTTTAATATTTGGGATTTCTCTCCCGTAATCCCGTCTCGGAAACATTAAAAAACAGGCACATTTGCCTGATCTAACCCGGTGGGATGTCTCTCGCGTGGCTCTAGCCGATTTAAACCGGAATCCTGAATGGCCTCTGCCCCCGACACGCGCGTGCGAGTGTGATGATGAAGACCTGATCTGCTTCCGCTGTACATAAAGTTCCTTCTGCTTTGCAGCTCTGGTTCAAGGAGACACCTTAGAGGACATTTATAACGGCTGCAAACAGGTCATAGAGGAACATTCAGGACCCTATATCTGGATCCCCTCCAAGGAGAAGCTATAATAGCTGCTGGCTGCGAAGGCGAAACGAGTAATAAGCTGTAACATAATTACCGTCCGGCTTCAGACCGTCCTCACTTATTCTTGTGAATTTGTTTGATTTGCTCCTACGATCGTTTGTTGGCATTTCTCTCGTTCTAATCGCTTCATCTGGGGTTTTTTTTCTTGTTCTTGTTGTGTTTTTTTTCACTCAAGATGAATGTTCCTGAATGTAAACCACAGAGTATTTACTAATTTAGCTCTTGAACCTTCCTTTTTTTTAATGTAATTTCTCACCGGAGCTGAAAAAAAAGGCCTGCGTGTGTGTGTGTGTGTGTGTGTGTGTGTGTGTGCGTGTGTGTGTGTGCGTGTTGACCCCGGTGTACAGACGTGAACTGCACCCTGACCCCGCGCTCACCAGCCGTGAAATTGTAAAGCCCAGCCTGATTTTTTTCGCATCCTCTAAACACAGCTTTCGCTTTGTGTTCGTTTACATCGTCTTTTTCGGACTTCTCTGCCTCCGCTGTAAGATTTCTCCTCTTTTTTTTTTTTTTTTTCTTTTTTAATGTTCTCGGAAGCTGACCTTTATCATCCAGCTGATGCATCGACAATGAGGTGGAGGAAGCTGTTGATACGACAGAGATGTAACACTATTTTGCTATTTAAAGGCACAAAAGCACAGAAGTATTTATTATTGACAATATAACTTTGATTAAAAGATCATTTACAGAGCGTATTTGATTTGAGTGATGTAATATGTTGTCTCCCAAGGGAGGACGGAAATTCTTTGATGTGAACAAAGGAAAAAATGAACCGAAAGAGGTTTTTATTTTCTTTTTCTTTTGAATGCAGGGTTAAACGGTCATTTTTCAGGCTAATTAGTATTGATTTCCTGACTGATAGTTGTTTTTTTTTTTTAAAGAAGGCTGAAAAGGTGGTGTTTCTTTGAAGGGGACACAGATCTTGTTCAACACACACAGGCTCCTCCTGTTGGGGAAAATCTCCCGCGTTTTTCGCATCTTAAACTCAGAAACGCGTCCAGTCTCCTGTCGTTTATTGAAGACCATGAGAGGAGGTGTGCGTTCATCCCGACTGATCATAACTGTCGTAATCGGGCGCTGACCGGACCAGTTGAGGGACCTCCTGAGATCCTCCTCCTCCTCCTCCTGCTGCTGGATCTCAGATTCTCATCGTTTTTACCAAAAAAACGACCAAAAACGAGCCTTTTGTGTTTTCTTTCCATTTGCGACAGCGGAGCTGAAATCCTGCCGGTTCTTGTGATTTAGGTGAGGTCCACTTCCCATTTCACGGAAAAATCTTTGTCACCGGTTGACCTGGTTCCACTCTTCCCCCATTCAAGTTGTTTTCTCTTCCCGGCCTCGTCCATAGCACGTTCTTGTTGTGTTTGAAGCCCTCACGGGTGGAGGAGGAGGAGGAGGAGGAGGAGGAGGAGGAGGATGTGGGTCCTGTTGTTGGGCGTCCTGAAGGACGGGTGGACGTTGAAAGCGTGGAACTCGGAATCCGGACAGCGGTTCCAGCCGTTAGCGTTAGCTCCGTCCAACCCAAAGACAGCTCCAAACGTGGAATTGTGCAGTAATTCCCGCCGAGACCTCGCAAACCAACACTATTCCGATCATTTCACGCCAAAAACGCATGGACGGAATCGCCCGGGGCGTGTTTTGACAGGGTTTTAAACTTCATAATGTTTCATCTTTTCATCCTCAACATAAATATGAGCTGCCCGACTGGAAAAGTCCAAGCTGGACGGTCGGTCCCGTGAGCTCTGGGATGTCGGTCCCGCGTCCTTCATCTGGCTCTGCTTGATGAGCATGATCGTGTTTAGATTTCTATATCCTCTATATACAGTCTACTTGCCACTGGCTCTTTAACGGCACCTCGCTTTGATGAAGATAACCTCCATAGGTAACAAACATAAAGCTCCTGGATGGTGAATCTGTGAAAAACTTGGAATGGACGCGTAGATGGACGGTCAGTAACGAGTAAAAAACCCTTCCTGATGCATGTCCCACCCCAGCCTGCTCCAGAAGTGTGTTTCTACCCACTTGGACTTTATAAAGTGCACTTAGTCATTGCTTGGTAGTGAGAACATGCACGTGTTGGGCTGACGGACCCGCCCGTTGGGAAGACCGCCCGGAAAACCGAACTGGGATCCGATCCGCCTCCCGTACCCGTAGTAGCTGATGAGTTCTCCTCGGTCGCTTTATCCCCCCACGAAAAAAAGAAACATCTGTGTGTTGATTGGATAATTCTCTCGTCCTCTGCCATGAAAGGTCCTAACTTCTGTGTCGGATTGTTCTTTTCCCGATGCTCCTGGAGGCATCCGTGTTCCCCACCATATTGGTCACCAGTTGCCTTAACAGAAAATGTTTACTGTATATCAGAGATTAAAGCTTATAAATGTACTTTTCCTTTGGGAAAGTTTTCATTCAGTCCTTCGTCCCATTTGGATGTCAGCGGCGAGAGGTCGAATCCAAGGCGAGGCTCATCCAGGAGGGATGACGCTTCAGGAAACGCGAGGCCGACGGGCTTCATCAGCGCATTTTTATCCTGAAATATCCAACTAAAAATGTGGTCCAGTACGTTAAGAAATGAAGAGATGTGTGTTTTCAGTGGCTCGATACTATTGTTAAACCTGATTCGGTGTTTCCAAAGCCGTCCTTCATTGTAACAGGATAACCGCTGATCCAGGCCGGGATTCTTCAACGTGGAAATGTAAACGATGTCCGATCTATGCATGTTGCAAAAGTCCCGTTTTGGTTTTGGGTTGTTTTTTTTTTCTTTTGTTGTTCTTCTCTTTTCTTTGGTGGATGTGCAGTTTCCAGCTGAAGCACTGTTGTCGTTTGTTTCAATTGAAGTTGTTCAAACCGCGGATTTGAATTATTCATCAGACCTGTGTCTCCTTAAATCTGAAATAAAATCACAGATATCAGAGATGATGTCAAACCAATATTTTTCATAGATAGATAGATAGATAGATAGATAGATAGATAGATAGATAGATAGATAGATAGATAGATAGATAGATAGATAGATAGTATTCAAGCCATTTAAAATAGTTTTTAAAACTAAATTAACCATATGGGGAATGAAATAAACGTTGATCGACCACAAGGGGGCGACAAAACCCCGAAGCCCGTCTCAACGAGGAGCTCTCTCTCTCTCCATCCCTCCATCCATCCATCCATCCATCCATCCATCCATCGGCTCCCCGACTGGAAGAAGAAGATCTACAAGCGGTGTGAGCAGGTTTTTGGACTGTGAGAGGGGAAAGTCGCCCACCCAGAAACATGTACGTATGCATCTACTGTCCCAAGCATCATTTGATCTCAGGACTTTTCGTGCCGCTGAACAACTGTCTTCCACTTCACCCATGCTTTTAAATCTAAAGTTGTAAGCACACGCCCTAAAGTCTTTTCACACTTCCCGTGATTCCTTTTATTGGGACATTTCTCTTTTTCTGATCACACTGTACTTTATTGTAGCTAAAACAGGAACGTGTCGATTTCTTTTTTTAAGATTTGCTCGTTTACAAGACTTGTAAATTGTAGAGGCATTATTGACTGACTTCCATGTCACGATGACCAAAAAAAAAATCCCTGTAAAGGAATCTAAGTCCATCTTTTAGCGCACCGGGACTCTTCTTATCCCAACGCTTCGTTTGCTTCACCTCTGCATCTTTTAGTGCTTCAGCGCCGCCTGCTGGTCAATGTGCGGAACGCCTGAAATCAAAAACGAGACTTTAAATGCGAAAAATCAGCAATCCCTGCTGCTCCGTTCCAAATAGCAGCAGGAAAGTAAGTTGCTAGCAGAAATGATGTGTTTCCATTGCATAGGTTTCATGCAAAAAGGGGCTTTTTAGATGATCGTGACGTCACTCCGCATGTAAACAACCAAGCTGGATCCTCATTGTTATGATGATCCTTCTCCTGGGTGATGAAGGGTTTCCTGATTAACTCATACAGTTAATCAACTAAATCCTCTGTCAAAGGTCAGTCACCTTATAATTGCCTTTCGTCCCCACTTTGAAAAATAAAACTGATCACATCGGATACAAAAGTAAGTTTCAAAGTGAGAAACAAGCACAACTCACACAATGACTACAAATAGAAGTACTACTTCTACTACTACTGCTGCCTATAATAACAGTTAAAAGAAATCATCACGCTCAGTACTATATATGCAGTGTATCGTCGTATATTGTAAAACTAAACTGATGTCGTTTCACTTTTCATGGTATGATCAACAGGTGACGAGAGGAGTAGCATCAATATGATCCTCGGCGGGGATTTTTTAAATTCGTAAACATCCATAAAGTAATTCTTTATCCGGGGGAAATAAACTGGCTGCTGACAGTTGGACAAAGATGCGAACACGCAGCGTTTCTGTGGACAGACCGGTAACAGAAGATAAACGGATGGGCTGGAGCCGCAGAGGGGAAATACGGGCTAAAAGGAGAGTTTCGAGGATCGGTGTTAATAAGAGTAACTGACTCTCATTTCTACTTTTAATGAGTTCGTAGGTCTTCCAGTAACTTTGCATAAATCTACCACACGTGCCCTGGACATTTGACGAGAGAGGGGTTGACCGAGCTCCGGACCTCGGAATATAAGCACGTCGCCGATTGGTCAATTCGCCCTGTCAATCAAAGAAACGGCCCACTCACAGACGGCCTTACAGGTCATGCTGGATACTTTCAACGCGTATAGTAGGCTTTGAAAGTGTTGATAATTTTACAGCTCTCGGTTTTTAAAGTTTCCAGCCGTGACTTCATGCTCTAACTCCCGACGGCTCACAGGTAAAGTACAAGCGGACTGTTGATACTCACCTTTGTTTCACTGGAAGGAGTAAACGTGAAGGCGAATACCCAGGAAGCTTAGTACAAGTCTGAACTGGGATACACGCTGCGTTTCAGCGAGTCTTTATCCGTCTCTTCAGACGCAACCTGGATGTTTTGGCTGACCTTTAGCAGACAGACAATGCTAACGCTAAAGTTGATTCAGGGATGTTGTCAGCGAGTGAAGGCCATTCTGGCTGAGAGCACTTTGCAGACCGGGGGAGGGGAGGGATATAACGTTCGCTCAGAGACATTTCTCTCTCCTCGAGGAAAACGAAAGTGGTTTTTATTAGTTGATGTGACTGAACAAGTGTGTGTTTTAGCTCGAATCAGTGGATCGCGGTGTTGTTTAATGGGTCGAGGTTGTTAGATGTGTTGCCTTCGCCGACAGTAAATTCATCATCCAGCGATATGCTGCGTTTCTGTACCACCGTCAATGTACCGCGATAACTCAACAACTTCCGGTTCTAAAACAAATGCATTCCGTTAGCGACAAATAAAATTCGGTACCTTTATTTTGTGCATTAATTTTATTTTTTCCACTTATTTTAGGTGAAAAAACAAAACGTAACCGTGTTTTTCACCACATGTGCAAGTGCAGTCATCAGTAATCGGTGTCATACACTCGCATTGCAACACGAGTTTTCTACAGTTATCTACATTCTACCAAAGATTTTCTCTTTTATAAGCAAAGTAATTGCTTTCAGTTATATTTAATGTTTTATCTCATATTGTTAAAAGCAGTGTTTTATTTGAATGAATGAATGACTCATTTCTTACATATATCACCATACAGAATTTATGAATTTAGCATTGAAGGTTTTATATTAGCCACTCGTTTTGACGTCATTGAACCTTGAGGTGCATGATACAAGCCTAGCTGCTCAATAGTTTAACCTGATACTCACAAATTCTTCTTTCGAACATAGTTGCTCACCTAAAGTTGTTTTTGTTTGTTCTTTAAAAAAATATATATATATAAAGCAGCCTAGACTTGCGATCACAAGGGTTCGACGGTATCGCGCTTTTATTTTGGTGACGGATGTGTGTGTTTTTCCGGTCCGGCGTGCCCCATTGTGCCGGGCTTGATGCACTCTGTTGAGCACAGGCAGTGCTGGACTGTTATGATGTGTCAATAAGTTTAAAGGTGGCCGGCGGCGCCGACGATGACGATGAGTGGGCCTGCACGCTTCTTAAGTAGGATCCTACAGGTATGCGGCGACGTTGATGACACGTTAATGACAGAAAACTTGCGCCTAGACGAGTGTTCCGCCACCCCGGCGTCGTTTCCCCCCCCCCCCCTACCAGCCAGCCAGCCAGCCAGCCAGCCAGCCAGCCAGCCAGTCAGCGGTGAAAATGTGTTGCTACCGCTGGCTCGGGCATGATGTCCGCCCGCCGTTCTTTCTCTTTTTCCTCCGCGGCGTCAGCGCTAGCGCCGCCGTGGGCACACGCACGCACACGCACACGTATGCGCCGCGGTTCCCAGTCGCTGGTGCCGTTTGAAAATGTCCGTGTCATTTTCGTGGCGAAAGCAACTGTTCTTCAGTGAGGCGATCGGACTCCCTCCTCCTCCTCCCTCCACCTCCTCCTCCTCCTCCTCTTCCTCCTCTTCCTCGCCGCATCGAACCCGTGTTTTGTGCAAACCCAGAGCTCGGACAACTGCTGTCATCGCGTTTTCCGCCCGTGTTTTCAGTCAGACGCGTTCCCGGGAGGCTCCTCTCCTCGGGAACCATCGTGTGTTCCGACTGTGACGCGTCCGGTTAGCATCCCGCGGAGCTAGCAGGCTAACTAGCTACTTTTATTCCTAGTAACAGTGGCAGAAAATGGAGCTACTGGCCGGCAGAGCCTTTCTCACAAATGCGTGGCCCCGGGCAGAAGGATCCCCGGTTTAATTAATGACTCTGGGGGTTTTTTCGTGGACCGAGACACATTCGGACTCGATGGTCGAGTTTGACAGGAGTAAAATATTCCCACTACTGTACTTGTGCGTGCGTGTATGCGTGTGTGTTGTGTGTGTGTGTGTGTGTGGGTTGTTTTTTTTCTTCCCCCCTTCAAAGCAAAGCAAGATGGACTCTCATTCGGCTTGTCAGGGAGCTCAGATCGACATTTTGCAGGGAGATGGAAATGTGCAGGCAGAGGCTGCGGGGAAGATAGTTGCTTCATTTGCATCGGGGCTCCGGTTCGGCGCCGTTATCGAGCCCGATTGTGGCTCCTGACCTGCCCGATCGGGCATCAGCAGTTGTTTTTCTGACCTGGACCCAACTCCCAACATCTGCGCAACCACGTCCCCTCTCTTCTTCGTTTCTTTTTTTGTTTTTTTTTTGCCCTGCAAAGGGCGGATCGACCGCACGGCTGGAGCGATCGGTAATCAGATGAGACAAAAATGCCCCATCGTGCGATGAAGCCGGGTCTCTGCCGACGTGCACGGCCCGCTCACTAGTGCTCTGTTAAAGTTGTGTTGCTGGTGTGTGTTTGTGCTCTGCAGCCGAGGTGGTGGTGGCTGCAGAGAGGACGGTCTGACGCACGACTGAGAGCGCTGTCTTGTGTTTTATAGGTCATCGTCATTGCATGACAAAGGCTGTGGCAGATTCATCTTCATCACTCATCCAGCATTTCCCATAGTTTATTCTTCAGTAAGTATTCCCCCCCCACCCACCCACCCAACATCCGCATCCGCGCACACCGACATCAGCCACACACAAGTGTCACAAACAGTCATTCAGTCATTTCATGAATGGGTTAATTTCGTTGGTTTCGTGATTATATTTATTCAGGACTCCAAGACTGTGAAATAAAAGTCAATACGAAGGATATAAAGAGCTTATTTCTTCGAGGATGTCACATATATTGGTTGCACTTTTGCCAAACACGAGGGGTCACAAGTGGCGTTGTCGTGTAATGGTGCAGCTCTAAATACTTCTACATACGCGCTCATTTTGAACATTTTTAGAAGTCTGTTTGGTGAAATGTGAATGTTTCAGGACTCAGAAGGAGGCTTATCTGCTGGGGGAACCACACATGTTCAACCAAGACGGAGAACGTTAAAACCGTATGATCATAGTTGCCAAAACTTGGACCAACCGTTAGTTTAACAGGTGGAAAGTTTGCACTGGAAAATAAATAACAACCCCAGTATTACCTGTGTGATATGGTAACACACACACACACACACACACACACACACACAGAGGATAATCACGCTGACACCTACTGTAAACAGTCGGAGTGTGTGCTGCTAACCCAACTATCAGACTCCTCTTTCCAGAGAGCAATATGGACGTCTGCCAGTGTCCATATGTGGACCACGTACGGCACCTGTCCTCACCACGTTGTTGTCCCGCCTGCTTCTTACTGGTTTTTAGAACCGTCTCGAGTGACGGGACACACAGAATTGAATATGCGAAATTCAGTACACTTTAAAACTCTATTTTCACCTCCGCCTACGCATACCTGAGCGTGTGTGTGCGCGCGTCAACAGGAGCGTCCGTCGCCGTCCTCCCTCGTCTTTACCGGTCGTCTTTGTCCTGAACAGGTGCGCTAGTACCATGAAGGGTGGAGGGAGGAAGGAGCCGCCTGTCGGAGGGGAGGTCACTTGCAAACGGCCCAAGCGCAAATGTCTGCAGTGGCACCCCCTCCTGTCGAAAAAGGCCCTGGATTTCTCCGAGGAGGAAGAGGAGGAGGACGAGGAGGAGCTGGAAAAGGTGAGCGCTTTGGACAGGCCAGGCGACGCCGCGCCTCGGCGCGATGGCGGATCGCTTCAGGGGTTTTTTTTTTTTTTTTGGGTGCCGCGCTCAGCAGGCGGAGCTGTTCCGCCAGGAGCAGGGCCCGCAGGCGCAGCGGGGCGGCACAGCCGAGGAGGTGGAGGAGGACCCCAACGAACAGCGGGCGAGGAGGCCCATGAACGCCTTCCTCCTCTTCTGCAAGCGCCACCGCTCCCTGGTGCGGCAGGAGCATCCTCGCCTGGACAATCGCGGGGCCACCAAGATCTTGGCGGATTGGTGGGCGGTGCTGGACCCCAAAGAGAAGCAGAAATACACCGACATGGCCAAGGAGGTAGGAGCTCCTTCTGGTCCGTCAAAAAGCAGCTGCGAAGGATTTTTTATTTATTTTTTATTGTCTTCCAGTATAAAGATGCGTTCATGAAGGCTAATCCAGGCTACAAGTGGTGTCCCACGACCAGCAAACCAGTCAAAAGCCCTCCGTGTCAGCCGGTCAACAATCCCCGCAAAAAGGTTTGGTCCTTCCCCTCCAGCTCCAGCTCGGCCAAGGACCCGGCCGCGGCTAAGAGAGCGCCCAAACCGGAGGGCGCGCCGCAGTTGAACTTCGCCATGGCAGGTGAGTACGGCGCCAGGTTGGCCGCCACGGCGGTTTCTAACAGATTTGCAGTCACACAGCTGTTCTTTGATTTGTTCTTTGTTTTTTCGCCCCAGATCCGACAAAGATGGGCGGCCTTAGCATGCTGCTGTTAGCCGGAGAGCACGCCCTCACCAACAGAGAGGTAGGTCGCTGCTGGAGGCCACCAGCGGGTGCCTTCCCCGTAAGCCACCGGTTTTTCTCCGCTAACTAGATCTTTTTTGCTGGTTTTTGTCAGACGCTGGTTTCCTTTACCATGTCGCGGATGAATACAGCAAAAAACGTGACACGATCAAACAAATATAATGACAAACGTGTGTCAATAGTGAGCCATAACAGAGAGGGAATCCGGTCAAAACATGGTTCCGTTTCAGATAGTAAATAAAAACACCGCAGTGAAAGTTGTTTACGTGCGGTCCAGTACCGCATGACCCACGGACCAATACGGGTCCACGGCGGGGGTTGGTAATAGCTGATTAGCAGTGATCTATTTTGTTTTGGCTCTGTTTTCATGTAACAGGCTCACTCATAACACGTATTTTTATATTCCTCTCTAGATCCCCTCTGGCGCCAAACCCGGTTCACCAGACAAAGCCTGCGACGGGCGCTCGTTTCCAGGGCACAAGGAAGAGGTCTGCACTCGTTTTCGGCTCGGTTACACCAGACCGGCTTGATTTTAGTAGACGTGGTCGCTGGTCTGATGGTATGACGGGATACCGACAGACAGAAGACTAGTAATCATAATACGTGTACGCAAAGAACAGTTTATTCATGGCTCAGATAAACCTTTAAAATAAAATATTGGGTCCAAACAGCGGATCTGTAGAGCCGATCTTGCTCTTGTAGAAGCTGATCCAGATAACGTGTTGCTGTAATTTCAACATCAACAGTTCTGATAAGACTGACAGCTTTGCTTCGAGACTTTTTTTCCTTTTTTTTATCCGAAGATACAGAGGAGCTGAAGGAGTCTTTGTCATCTAAATTGAGCCTACGCACGGACAGATTTACTGCCCTCAACAGTTCACCGATGTGCGAGATCTCCTGTCAATATTCAGAAATAGGTCATTTGTTAGCTACCCGCCTGGCCAGTAGCACCCAAATTAACATTTTAACAAAATATAGGGCATATAATATTGAAAAAAATGTCTGTCGTGGTGGTTTTTCCGGTTGAAATCTGTATTCCGGTGCAGCATCACTAATGTGGGTTTATTAATATTTATTATTCATGTTGCAGTTCTGGGTGATTTTATTTCCTTCACAGTGAATCAAGAAGTGATGTCATCATTTCTGTTAGGAGAGCGCTTGCGTCAAAGCTGATTTTGTGTTGCAGATGTCTGGAGTGATCGTGAACAGAGTGCCTGATGGGGGCGAAAGGAGGGTCACGCCTGTCCTCCCCGCAGCAGCAGCGGAGGTGAGAAGCTGCTTTCCTTCGTTCTTCCAGCTTAGCTTAGTCCTTAATATGAGCGTGTATTTAATCTATAGCTTCAGGAGGTATATTAAATCAAATAAAAAGTATTTACCAACACAGCCTCACCTGTTTAAATGGGCAGTGCTGAGGCGTGTAGCAGCTATGAATTAACCGAATAAAGTGAGTGAATGAAAAAAAAAAAGACCAGTAAGTGCATCAATAGGACATCAGAAATGTGAAACGTCGTCAACATCAGTCCAGGTTAGTTATGGGAGTGTTTGTTACGGGTTTATAGTGCAGCTTTGAACAGTCTTAGGGTGTC
The DNA here is from genome assembly GCA_000180735.1 of Tetraodon nigroviridis. Taxonomy (NCBI): domain Eukaryota; kingdom Metazoa; phylum Chordata; class Actinopteri; order Tetraodontiformes; family Tetraodontidae; genus Tetraodon; species Tetraodon nigroviridis. The sequence continues at coordinate 1,071,706 of CAAE01014557.1, forward strand.
TTGTGTTGTGTCGTTGTGCGTTTGGCGTAAAGCTAACAGTGTTGTGTGTTCCCAGTCATCGCTCTCCGCGGCACCTGAAGGAAAACCCTGCAGACAGTCTGCTCTTTTCCAGCTCGCCGAGGTAAAACAGTCGGCCGTGAAGGAGACAACGTGACCACAACGTAGAGCTAGAAAAAGTTGTTTGCTATTAGTCATTTGCGTAAGATTTAACAGAATATTCCCAACATAAAAAGCGATTGTTGAGTATTTGACGGTTGGTTTTCCTCTGTTGGATCAGATGTGTTTGGCCTCTGAAGCCGGAAAAATGGACACGGTCCAGTCTTATCCGGAGGACAGCTCCTCCAAAGCCTCTCTACAGCAAACTACAATCAAGCCAGAGATCAAGGAGGAGGAGGAGGAGGCAGCGGACGCCGCCGCCGGTCCCCCGTCCTCCGACTCGGCTCCGTTCTCCTCCATCTCTTCTACCTCGGCCGCTACCGGCGCGCGAAACGCGTGCGTCAAAGACAAGGGCGGGAAAAAAGAAGGGACCCGGTCACACGGCGAAGGCGACGCGCCTTTGGAGGCGGTCGGGGAGCGCCGCCACGCAGAATCAAGCGCAGAAAGTGTCCCCGGCGCAGCTGAGAAAGGGGCCAAACAGAGCTTGAAGGACGTCGAGGAGAAGCCCAGGAAGAAGCTCCAGAGGAGCGGCGGCGCTGCCAACGCCGCCGCGCCCAAAAAGAAGAGTAAACCCAAAGTCGCAGAGACGGAGAAGGAAGCGGAGCCTAGCGGGCCCCACAGTTCCTCCGAAGCGGCGATGAAGGAGGAGGACCAAGTGGTTAGCGCGAAGACGGAGGGAGAGGAGCCCCCGGCGGAGATCCCAGACCTCCGGAGCAGCGCGACCGAAGCGCAGCAGCCCCCCTGCAGCCCGCCGCCGGTTCAGCCGAAAGAGGACAACCAAGGGAAGGAGACGGGCGAGTCCAACGTGGAGAACTGCGGCTCGAGGAAATCGGAGCGGAGGTGTAAAGGCGCCTTGTACAAAACGCTGGTTTCCGAGGGAATGCTGACCTCGCTGAGGGCAAACATCGACCGAGGTGCGTATCCGACGTTGACGAGCGCCCGACAGCGTCCGCCCCATGTCTTTAAATCCCGTCGGCTGGCTGCTTCCCGTCCGCAGGTAAAAGAGGGGCTTTCCGCGCTTCCGATCACGATGCAAACTGGAGCGACGACGGCTGGAGCGTTTCTCAGATGGGACCGAATAATCCCAAGAAACTGAAAAAGTCCAAGTCCAAAGATGAGTCTTTGCAGGGGTCAGTTCCGTCTCCTTTCATTACAGTAATAGGATCGTTTAGTACAGTAATTGACACATTCACTCACTGATGTTGAGATAGTTTATGTCTGTTTAAATATTATCGTTGTGAAAATAGATTTGGCTCAATTCCAACATAACTGGGCAAATTCAACGTGAGCGGAGTCAGAATTGGAAATCCTTTCTCTAGATCCTGTTTTTCTAGCATGTAAGCTGTCTTTTTAAACTCTACTACTAGTCTTGGGAAGCTGGAGGAAGAGTTTGAAAGGAAGTTTAACAGCCTGCCACAGTACAGCCCGATGACCTTCGACAAGAAGGGCGCTTCTGTCACCAAGAAGAAGAAGACCGAGAGCTCCGCTGCCCAAGAAGAGCTCTCCAAAGGCGGAAAGGGTAAAAAAAAAAACCCACAGTATTTTTATCTCAGTTTACACCTAAGCTGATATGAGCCTCTCATCTCATCCTCAACCCACTCTGCACCCTCTTTATTTGTCAAATCGAACGGCAAAATGGCTCCATAACATGGCATTTCCATGCTCTTTGTTTCTTTGTTTGTTCTGGTATATCAGGGCCATCTCCATCTCAGAAAAAGACTTCATTCCACAAGATTGTTAGGAAGCACAAACACAAAAAGGACAAACCAGGTGCAGTGGACAAAGGTGAACTAGAACGTTTTGTGCCTTGTAAAGCTAGAATATTCCGCTAGACATCTACAAAACGCCTGTGATGTACTTCCAACAAGAATACTTCCTGTTTAAATCTTGAATTTTCTCCGTCGGGGACTGTCTACGCTCACCGTTTGCATCCTTGGCCAGTCATCGAATCAGCTCTGACCCTGTTTTTTTTTTTTTCCCTCCCCAGCGGTAGCGCAGAGCGACTCCACCCAGCTCGATTCAGCTTCCAAAGCCAAAACGTGCGCCCCCGTCGCCGCGATGGCTTCGGACGCACAGGGCGCGACTAGCATGGAGAACCTAGTCGGTAGCCAGAAGAGGAAGGCCAGGAAGACCAAGATCACACACTTGGTGCGCACAGCAGATGGCAGTGTGTCTCCAGTGGAAGGTGGGCGGCTTTACCTCGTTACATTTTTGAGTTATTACTTAAATTTCTTTTACACAACACAAAGGCGTCCAACTTGCAGCCTCAACAGCACCGTTTAGCGTGGAGATGGAGAATCATTGTGTTTTTCTTTCTGTTTTACAGAGGATAAAACTAGGGACCTAAACCAGGAACAGGAAAAGAAGCCATTACCCCAACAGAACTTATGCAACGATAACGGGTGCTACAGTATGTCCACCGGAGAGGAGGCGGAGAGGAGCACTGTACCCCCGGAGCTACCTGCTTTTTTCAGCCTGGCGGCCCTCGCCGAGGTGGCGGCCATGGAAAACGTTCACAGGTAAAGGCGGCTCCCACCACAGCCTCCGACTACATCCGACATTCCGACGATAGCAATGAATTTACTACCGCTTGCAAACAAAAAAGTTCTCCTCATGGTTGAGAGCATTTTAGACGGATTGAATATTCACCTTTTGGAACTGTGTGGCGAGTGACGCGCGCCTGGCTTGACCGCGTTGGATGTGTTGTTGCAGAGGCCAGCGAGGATTGGCTGACGCTCAGAAGAAAGAGCTGGGTCAGACGCCCGTCCTCATCTCCTGTGCTGATCAGTGAGGTTCAGGAGCCCAGCTTGGCTCTCCTCGGTGGCCAACCGGAGGCCCGATCAGCCAGCTTTGGACAGACTCCTCGTTTGAGAAAGGGTTTGTGGCAGAAGATAGGGAACCTCCTCCTCCTTGTCCTCCTCCTCCTCCTCCTCCTCCTCCTAATTATCTCAGTGTTTTCTCTGAAACCTTCCTTTGGTGTGACCGAGGATGCCTTTGTGAATTCCTCTCACGCCCCCGTAGATGCTCTGCTGGAGCCTGTGGCAGAACCAAGCTGCTCCTCATTGCATGTGTCCCTTATGGAACTGGCTGTCACGGGTTGATCTCACACACACACGCACACACACACACACACACACACACACACACACACTTTGCTCATGTCACAGACATTTTTAAGATCTCACAGTTGGAAAAAAACAGCATTTGACGTGAAGAAAAACCCAACCCTGCGTTAGTTTCTAGAGGAGCACAGCTTTCTGAAATCTTTGTACCTCACACACACACACGCGTCTACTGAAAAGTTCCTTCCACCTCTGGTAGAATACCTCTGCGTTTGACCAGGTCTTAAACGTTCCTTTCCTTCAAGCTTCAACCCAAAAAAAAGACTTTAACCAGGGTAATTGATGGCTTCGCCTCCTGCAGTCCAGAAACGATGGTTCCATATTTTGATACGTGCAAACATACGTTGAAACGACGCTACTGTAAAACAGTAGGTATGAGTCACAGATATTCACCTTTGGCTGAATGTGTCAGAGTCGCAGGCTCCGCGTTTGCCCTGTTAATCCCTTAGACGTCCCGCGTGTCCTCTTCAGGTTCGAGACGGAGTCAAATAACTTATTAAGTGCTTGTTACGATGGGGAAGATTCCAGGTTTGGCCTTAAATCCCCACCGTCTGACCCAGTCCGGCTCATATGACTTCACGCTTCTGAACTCCACTTATTTTCACTAAAAATGCAGTTTTTCTCAATACTTGATCTTGTTGCAGTTTTCGTAGCAGGTTAGTAAGGGTTTTTTTTTTTTTTTTTTTGGTAATTACTGCACTAATTTGTAGCCGTTTCCCTTTTTTTTTTCCCCTGAAAGGATAGGAAAATGCCTCGTCTCCACCTGTTTGGACACAATATTGACATCATCCGTCAGATGGTGTGTCGGCATGTCCTCCCCATGTCCAAATCTACAGCAGGAGCGGTGGTGTTTGACACCTGGGAAGCGATCAATAAATCCCTATTATCAACCGCAGTTTAAACACCTTCAACTTTAAACTGATACCATTAAACCGATCTCGGTCTTAAGGTCAGCGGCCAAATTGCGAGACTGCCCAAATCATTTTTAGTTATTACTTTTAAACGTCCATCCGTCGGAAAGAAGAAGAAAAAAAAAAAAGTCGTACTTTATTATAATGACGAGAAAAGAAACGTACAATAATGCAGAAAAACACAGGTAGCCAAGTAAATTAATACGCTTTTTTAGGTTTTAAAGAATACTTTTATATATATATGTCTCATGAAATGAGCAATGGGGAGGGGGGTTAATAATGAAATATGTAAACAATGTTGTACATACTATAGATTTTTGTTAAAACTGTTTTTGAATGTGTCGGATCAGACCAGGCGAAGCTGCTGTCCTTCTCAGAGCTAATGGAGATGAGGCATTTTATTGTGATTTAATTTTTTTCCGTTTGTTCGTTTGTTTGGCCTTTTGGAGATTTGTATTGCCACATCACGGTCTACTCGGAGATCACATTAAATCTTTGTGTTAGTTTTCTGTACGTTTAGGTGCAACTTTGTGTATTTTTTTCCCCGTTTTCTGTTCTTAATCGTTCTTCGTTCCATTCCCGTGCTTCTGATATGTTGGTTTACAGTGGACAACAATATTCAGCTGCAGGTTTGATGTCTTCCTGACTTTCTAATAAGTAAACCTGGAGAAGCGGAACTTTACAGACCCCCCCCCCCCGCGACGTTCTTCACCTCCTCCAGCCGCCTGCTCCCCTCCGCGTAGACCAATACTGATTTATACATATTAGTTTGAATCTCTTTTTTTTTTTTTTAGCTGGTTGTTTTGTACATCTTTTGTTCATGAGTGTGCATTTATGATGATGTGTTTAGCGGGTTCTCTTAGGGAACCTCTGTTTTTATTATTGTTTTGTTTTTTGTGGGGGGGGTTTCGAGGTCAGACAGGATCCAGAATGTTGTCTGAGTGGAGCATTATTGGAAAAATCTGCTTTGCAGATTTGTACCACGCCACTGCGTCTCGCATATGTGTCCCGTGCGCAGACACTACGTGACGGGACAGACGGGGAGGTGGCGAACGAGTATTCGACAACTTTTGACTGTGCTGTACACGCAACAAACGTGCGATTCCTGCAAAGATGTCTTCACAGCCAGACTCTGTTTAGACTTTTTCCCTAGTTGAGGACACCGCAGTATACTTTATTCTAGTTTTACATGCCCAGTTATTCTCTTCAGATACGGGACAAGTCATGCTTTCAGGGATGGCGACATCATCTAAGCCGTTGAGGATATAGTTCTTCCACTGGTGTGCTTTTTTGCAATAAAAAAGTACCAGTCTTCCCCCAAAATAGAGATATTTGCCTCTGGCAAATTTTATTGACTTTTGCCAAAGAAAAGGGAAAGATTTATGAAAAAGGAAATCCAGATATATTTTTTTTTTCTTTTCTTTTCTTTTCATTGAAAGCTCATAATAGTTAGCACTGCGTTTTTAGGGCGTGCAAATCTTCAGGTAGTGATATCAGCACAAGTCATTGGGATTTCCTTGGTGTTCAAATCCAGAGTTGCAGTGAAGTGTAACAAAATGGCACCACACAATGCCTCTTTTAATATACAGTATTTGCACCTTATGACCCAAACCAAAATGATCATGGTCTTTAAACAAAAATCCATACTTTTCACCCATTCTATGGAAATTATGCATCGTAGCTGTTACGTGTAGAAAATCCAGTCAGAACTTTATCCGCGCATCTCTAAAAACAGCCATAATAATGTCATTCCCCTACCAACTCACCTTTTCTATCTAGAAAATGCTTCTATAAAGTTCCTATATTAGTTACCTAAATGATTATAACGCCCTTTTGTGCTAGTACTGTCTTCTTGAATGTAATCATTTTGTAACTGTATTTTTCTAATTCAGTCTTGATTGTACTGTATGTATGCGATAACAGTGTACTGTTTCTGAGGTGTGTAGGACGTCACAACAGTTGTGGTGATAAAACTTGCGCCATAACCTCAAAGGACTTTGTGTTCCCCGGTGAAACGGACGGAGGAGAGATTCTTGTGTGTGTAGGACAGTATCTCCCTGCAGTTGCCCTCCGTGGTCGGTGCGTTCAGGACAGTTTATCACACAGACGCGCTCCTGTAGGCTGAGTGACTGAATGCTTGAGTTTCAACCTATTTATTACAGTTCCTTTTTAGAGGTATAGCTGAGTTAAAAAGAAAAAACAAAAAAAAACTACAAAAAAAATCAAACAAACAATGAAGTAGAAACTGAATATGCATCCATTTATACATAAATATGTATAAGATTATCTACCCTTTACTGGAATGTAGATCATGGCTTAGTTTTTTATTTTTTCAGTGAAGAAGAGGGTTTGCCAGATCTGTATGTCTTTCATTTGATAGTGTTTAAACTAATTTATGTTATTGGTATCTTTTTTTTTTTTTTTTTTTATTGTGACAAGCCCTGTTGTTACATGCAGCCTTGCCTTACTGTAACCCTGCTTAGTGACGGGTCCCTGATACCTGCCCCTTGTTACCCCCCAGCACCCACAACTCTTATGTCATAACACTGTTTGCTGATGCAAATATTATTCCTTTTACACTTTGTGCTGACGCAAATATTACTTCTTGAGCACCTATTAAAAATAACATCTATTAAAGCTGTGTGAAAAGTTGTTTCATTGTTTATTCCTATTTTTAGAACACCCATTTTGTTTAGATGTCGCATATCTGGGCAAGAAGTATTGCTGGTTTGAAGTATATGCTGAACTTTCAGAATGTATGTTTCTTTTCATATGACTAAGAGGGTCTTTTGGGTATAGTTGTGTCTGTAATTGCACCAAACGTACTTTTTATTTTGCTCTCAGTAACACAAGTTAATATGAACCAGTCAAGATGAACGCGAGTTTCACCAGGTGATCGATCAAACCAGGAAGACGCTGGGTAATCACGTGACTCTCTGTCACATGATCCCGCCCTGTCAACGCTGGTGCTAATGCTAACAAAATGGCAGCGTTCTTGCAGTGGAGAAAATTCGTCTTCTTCGATAAAGAAATCGTGAAGGAACACGGAGATACGGGGAAAAATGTTATTCTTCCAAGTGGAATATCTGCGTGTGATTCCGGCCGAGGGCATATTGTTCTAGGAGATATCCTTTTAATAAAGCCGTGATGTTATTACCGTTAGCTGAACGTGTGTTGCTAACATTGAAAATGTAAATAAACCTAAATAATCTACTTTAAAAAAAAAAAAAAAAAACAACCTTTACTTTTCTCTTTTAAAGTTAAATCTCAGAATGGAACATTTCAGCGTCCTTGTAATGACTGCGTTTCAGTATTTTCCTCTAATGTACGGCTTCTTTATTGAAATTAGCATGGAGGATGTTGTCAGCCGTCAGGAAAACAGTAAAGATTACCATCGTTTCAGTGTGTTAAAACACTGAAATTTAGTGGTCATTGCCTCCTGACCAGCATATTTTACTTGCAATGATTTGAAGACAGCAAGAAAAAACAGTTTTCCCATCATCCTGCGTCAGGCCATTGTTATCCTCCCTCTGTTGTTTCACTGAGACATTGTTACTATAGACATTCTTTAACGCAATCTTACATATGGATGGAAAGGTCTGGCTTTTGACTCGTTCCCTGCAGTTGACTCCGTTTCAAGCCTACAAGCTGCGGGTAACACACCTCTTCCAGCTGAAGCAACACAGCATCCTGGTTTCAGTGGGGCAAGACGAGCATGGAATAAACCCCCTGGTGAGTGTTCAAGGCTGTGGATTATCCAAAGATTGGAGTGGTGGGAATTTTATTTGACCCCTGGAAAAAAAACACAAAAAAACTTTACAGGTAAAGGTCTGGAACCTTGACAAAAAAGACAGCGGGACTCCTCTCTGCACCAGGATATTTCCTGCAATTCCCGGCAACAAACCCACAGAAGTGTCCTGCCTGGGTGTGCACGAGAATCTGAACTTCATGGCCATTGGTGAGATGCCGAGAACCGCTCCGCGCTCTGTCTTTTCTTTCTTTCAGTTGGTTTTGAAAGCGTTTTCTTGTCGGCAGGCTTCACAGACGGCAGCGTGGTTTTGACCAAAGGCGACATCACCAGAGATCGTCACAGTAAAACGATGACTCTCCATGAGGGAAACAGCCCCATCACCGGCCTCGCCTTCCGCCAAGTAGCTAAGGCCACACACCTGTTCGTGGCCACCCTGGAGAAGGTCTACGTAAGTCTGCTTGCCTCCAGGCGCGTGAAGATGAACCCCCCCCCACCCTTCCCCGACGATCGTTCCATCAGCATTCAACGTCTGCTCTTCTTCTCCCCCTCTTTTTTTTTTTTACCAGTGCTACACACTGTCCGTCAAAGAATATCCTAAGGTGAAACTAGACACACACGGATGTGCCCTTCGCTGCTCCTGTGTGGCAGATCCCTCCCAGGACTCCCAGTTCATTGTGGCTGGGGACGAATGTGTGTACTTGTACCAGCCCGATGAACGAGGGCCCTGCTTCGCTTTTGACGGACATAAACTGTTGGCCCATTGGCACCGAGGATATTTGTTTTTACTCATCAGAGACCCGAAATCCCCCAACAAGTAAGGACAAACTGAATGAATGTATTGGAGTAATTATACCCTGAAAATTCTGTTTCAGTTTATTTGGAAAACGACTTGTAAACTTGGACTTTCTGTGTTATTTTGTCTTTTATATGGCAAATGGCACCATTATCATCAGTATCTTGGTTTTTTTTTTAATTTATTGGCATAAAAACTTGACTATTTGCTGGGTATTCCATCATTTTGGACCTGTCATTCAAGATATTTCCTTAAAATCATATAAAATGAGGCATTATGGTATTGTGAATTTGTTACTCAGGTAATCTGGTGAAAGTGTTGTTTTTTCTTGCTTATTCTGTTCTCTTTGTCCATTTTGCTTTTACCCAGGACAGAGTTCGGCAGCAGGGAGAGCTCCTCCTCGGACAAACAGCTTCTGACCATCTATGATCTGGAAAACAAGTTCATTGCCTATTCTACGTCCTGACCAGAGACGGGAGAATGTTTGCTCTTCAGGAAAAAGATACACAGACCAAATTGGAGGTGAGTTGGTATCTGGGTGTCTTTGTTGATGTGTAATGTCACTGTCATCCTGCTAATATTATCCTTCTCTCCGTGTCATTTTTTAAAGATGTTGTTTAAGAAGAACCTGTTTGTGATGGCCATAAACCTGGCGAAGAGTCAGCATCTGGACAGCGACGGACTGTCTGAGATCTTCAGGCACTACGGTGACCACCTTTACCTGAAAGAGACCACGACGGAGCGATCCAACAGTACATTCGGTAATTGTGTTACTAGAGATTTGCCAGCTTCATAAGAAGTCTTCACTCAAGATGATTTAGATCCAGATATCAGATACTTGGCATTAGTTTATGACCTTTTATGACTTGATAAGAATATTTAGAAGATGAAAATTAATTAAGTTAATTAAGAATGACTTCTAATTGTAGCAAAAAGGACATTTTAACTGAATATTATTGCTAATTATTTTGCGTTCTTGGTTCATCATTTTCCGGACCAAATACGCCACCTGGTGGCCAATCTTGGTAACTGATCATCTTGTTAGTTTTATCGTTTATTTGCCGGATGTGACACGTGATTGTGCTACAGATCAAAACGTATTGTAAAACCTAAAATATTATAATGTTTTATTTGGCATCATCTTGTTTGACATATGTCCCTTTTTAAAATGACCATTATTCTTGGCTGCACTGATGGAAGTGTGATTAAAGATATTACTGTATTTCCCTGCAGTACCATTGGGAAACTGGAACCGTCGTATGTTATCCGGAAATTCTTGGATGCCCAGAGGATCCACAACCTGACGGCGTATCTGCAAGCCCTGCACAGGCAGTCCCTGGCCAACGCAGACCACACCACCCTGCTGCTCAACTGCTACACCAAGCTGAAGGACAGCTCCAAGCTGGAGGAGTTCATTAAGGTCCAACACTTTGGAAAGTTTTTAAATGGGCGATGGATAAAAGTCCAACTACACATAGTTCGAAGTATTCGTGTCTTCCAGCAGGTGACTCTCTGAAACCCAAAGAATAACTTTGTGATGACTGAAATGCTTCTGTATTTGAGCAGAGCAGTGAAAGCGAGGTCCACTTCGATGTCGAGATCGCCATCAAGGTTCTTCGCCAGGCCGGATACCACAGCCACGCCGTGTTCCTGGCAGAGAAGCACACGCACCACGAGTGGTACCTGAAGATCCAGCTGGAAGACATCAAGGTGAAGACCTGCAGGGGGATGACGCTCAGCTCACTGTTGCCCTGAGACCGTCCTTCGGCGTCGTTCACGGTTGACGAGCTGCTTCTCAGTGGCAAACAGTACTGTTTGTACAAACAGTCAAAGACGAGTATCGTGATCTTGAGTTTCAAAGAGCTCCTCGACACTTTGGGGGTTTTTTTCATCACTTCTGCTGTATTGGGTGGTGTGTTTTGCTAAAGTAGGGCCGATCTTTCATTTAGAAAAAGTGCAAAATGTAAGTTAAATGTTGAGATTTTAACTTTACAACCTTCTCTTTGCATTTAAGGTCACATTTCTAAATTTAAGAAACACTTAAAAAAAGTAGTTCATTAATAGCAGTTTTTTGAAGTTTTAGTGTCGCCCTTTGTATGGCAAATTCTAGAAAGTGTAAAGAAATTCACGTCTCGTTTTGGCGCTGTGTGCAGAATTACGAGGAAGGGCTGCGCTACATCGGACGTCTTCCTTTTGAACAAGCTGAGAGCAACATGAAGCGCTACGGAAAGACCCTGATGCACCATGTCCCTGAAGGCACCACGCTACTGCTGAAAGGTTTATGCACCAATTATCAACCAAACAGAGATGCAGCTGACAAAGACAGCCTTGATCGGGCTCACATCAATAAGGTGAATCTATAGAGCTCGTGTTTGTGAAACCCAAGAGTTTGGGCGATTTTCCAGCGACGTAACGAGGTTTATCCGGGAAAAAAAATTGAAGATTCGTCATGACCGTCTGCTTTAATTATAGGCCAACTCTGAGGAATTCATCCCGGTGTTTGCCAACAACCCACGAGAGCTAAAAGCCTTCCTGGAACACATGATTAACGTGGACCCACAATCTCCTCAGGGGGTGTATGACACCCTTCTGGAGCTTCGCCTGCAGGACTGGGCTCATGAACAGGACGCTGCAGTCAGTCCAGCACACACCTCGACTCTGATTCTGATGCCACGAATATAAAAAGCAAAACACAGGACGTTGTGTGCCCGTACAATGTCCAATATCTAGTTTGTAGACCTTAAAAAAAAACAAGCTTTGGTTTAGCGTCAGTCGTTTTTTCTAATTTCTCCAGATGATTTGCAGACTGATGTTACTGTTGGACTTTTTCTCCAAATTCCAAAGATGTGGGATCTTTACATTTCAGCTTTTTTGTGTGTGTGTGTGTGTGTGTGTGTGTGTGGGTGTGTTTACTTGTTTCCAGAGAAAAAAGGTGCTGCAGGAGGAGGCCGTGTCGCTGCTGAGGAGCGATAACACCGTCTTTGACAAAGCTCTGGTGCTCTGCCAGATGCACAACTTTAAAGAAGGCATCCTTTACCTTTACGAGAAGGGCAAACTGTAAGTAAAAACCGCCACGAGCACCCTTGGGTATCTCCTGATGACACGATGTGGCCAAACCTCTGAGCGGCACCTAATTTAGGTTTCTTTTTTACGCGTGTGTAATAGGACATATCAAATCTGCTAAAAGGCCAAACTGAGCATCTACCTGTGTGATGTGTTGCAGGTACCAGCAGATAATGCACTACCACATGCAGAATGAGGAATACGGAAAAGTGATTGAAGCGTGTAAGCGTTACGGAGACCAGGAAGGTTGCCTCTGGGAACAGGCACTGGGCTACTTTGCCAGGAAGGAAGAGGACTGCAAGACCTACATCAGCGAGGTCCTTCATCACATCGACCTGAACAACCTGATGCCTCCTTTACTTGGTGAGCGCCTTGACGTTACAGGTCACAGCTTGTGTTTGCCTTTCATTTTTCATAAATATGCTGTTTCTTTTAGGGTGTTTTGATGATATTGGTTCATTTTGGTCTTATTTCAATTGATCTAGTGGTGCAGACGCTGGCACACAATTCAACAGCCACTCTCTCAGTCATTAAGGACTACCTTATTAACAAGCTGCAGAGAGAGAGCGAGCAGATAGAAGATGATGAGCGCAAAATCTCCCAGTACCGAGTGGAAACCGCTCACCTCCGCTCTGAGATCCAGGACCTTAAAACAAGGTGCGTGTGGAAAAAGATGAATGTTTCCATCAACAAGAGACAAGAGTTTTCATTTGCCAAGTTGACTAGGTCACATTATGTCAAGTAATTGTGTGAAAACTCTTGGCTGTGTTTCTACAAAGTGCCAAGATCTTCCAGAAGACCAAGTGCAACTTGTGCAACAGCCCCCTGGAGCTGCCATCGGTTCACTTCTTGTGCAGTCATTCCTTCCACCAACACTGCTTTGAAAGTTACGCTGAAAGCGAGGCAGAGTGCCCGACGTGCGCTCCGGAGAACCGCAAAGTCATGGACATGCTGCGTGCGCAGGACCAGAAGCGCGACCTGCACGATCATTTCAACAGACAGGTAACGATATTTGACCGAACACAGGGAAGATTTGTGTATCACAGAAATCTTGGCATTGCATGAACTTTCTGAACTAGAAAAGTAATGTCGGAATGAAAAGATGGCTGATTCTCATCCACTTTCAGATGATTTTCTTTTCTCTCCTGCTTTACAGCTGCGCAGTTCCAGTGATGGATTCTCTGTTGTCGCTGACTATTTTGGTCGAGGGGTCTTTAACAAACTGACTCTGGTCACTGATCCACCTGGTAGCAAACCTGTCTCGAGCCTCGAAGCCAGCCTGCAAAGGGATCTTCTTATCCACACTAAAAGAAATTGCTAGAATAATTAACACACATTAAAGCTGAATCAGCCATGTTATTGAACAGCATACAAGTGTGTTTCTTGTGATAAGGTTTGACTTAAATGTAAAGAAGATCATTTTCTAGATTGTTTGTGAATCATGATCCTCTCCAATCTGTGGGAATCATAATCAGTTGGAAACTATATTAATGTATTTCCATCTCCACTGTGTCCCAAATCATTGCTTCAATTCTTTGTTTACTATGTCCATCCCAGTATCACTGCCACTAAGTGATGTGATTTTTAGGGGTGTAAAACTTCCAAAACGATCTGTGCTCATAAAGCTTTACAAGTATGCAAATTAAAAGGAAATGATGAAATGATACTATGTAATTGGCAGTCAAAACATGCTGTGTACAGCATATTTTTAAGAAAAAAACTACCGAAATTTAGATCTAACTTGCTGATGAAAGAGATGTGGTCGTAATTAGTAACGCCCATTATCAGAACGTGGACCAATAGGAAGTGGCCTAACGGCACTCGCCTCACGTGGACCAATAATGGAGCAGTGCGTGGAGTAAAGTGGGAGGGTCCTAAACTCCAGAGACGACCCTAGTTCCTGCACCGACCGTCGTAACTACAGGAAGAAAGTCATTTTTCCTTTCAAAACAAAAACCATTGTAGGTCTTAGCTATCTTAGCGCATATATGCCCATGGTTTTATTCTGCAATACTTTTTTATATTTTTCAGTAATAATATTAAAAGATCAGAAGCATATATTAAACTACATCTAATTACGCGCTGAATGCGGTTATAGATATTTTATGATGACCTCCATGTTTGTGTATTTTGAAATACCAACCGGAAACGAAAACTCGTGCCTACGAGCGCTCTACGTGGGTTTGCTTCCCGGCAGTCGCTTCACTAGATCCAATGAGGTGACGCCGCGTTCAGGGCCCGACGAGCCGGTGATAAGGAAACCAAGAACTAGCGACTCTAGCGAGTATTGAAAAGCTTTTGAGTTAGAACACCAAACGGACACCTTAATTCGAGAAGCTTTCTACAAGCGCTGCGATCCCCAGACATTTTACTTTTGGATCGTAAGAAGGTTAGTACAACGCTGCGTCAGTCTGGCTATGATAGTGATGGTTTGTGGTAACATGGAGCTAGCTAACAAATGCCGTCAACTTCTGGTGCCGGTTTAAATGTATATGTACATTTTCCTTATATGTGAAGATGAACCTAATTAAAAAGCTGCTGAATTAAAAGGTGTGCACCGTTATTCAGTTATTGTTTCTGGGCAACTAATGGCACCCAGCGACATAAAAGTTCTTGTTAAATGACTTTGAACCTTGAAATCAAGTAAACGCACCTCCGGTTTTTTTTCTCCTATTTCCCCAAATTAATGCTAATTTTTGTGCTGTTTTTTTTTCCAATGAAGAACACATCGCGTATCATTTTCACCACATTCTTATTTTTTTTAACCACTGATATTAAAATACGCAGAGTTTTAATGTTGCTGGCATTCAGAATGGCTTTAAAAGCTCTCCCAGCTGCACCCACGTGTTTCCTGCGCGTCTCCACCTTTTGTGGGTGTTATCAGGTGTTTTGCACCATTTGCATATCCTGCTGGGACAAAGGCCATATTTAAACCAGCTGTGACCTGCGTGATCATCCCCTGCAGGCCACAGAAACATGTAGACTGATGTGTTAACGTTAAAAAAAATGTGTCTTTTTTCCTTTTTTAAAGGCAGGACTGCATATTCATCAGCGATGCTGCAGTGTAGCTGACCACAAAAACATGACCTAGAACGAAACACAAGCAGCGTACGCTTTCATGCCCTACTTGTCCTATTGTTTTAGCTTCGCCGGAGATCTTACTAAAAAAAAAAACTTGGTGTTTTACTGTCTAAAAATGTTTAAGACAATGACACCTCAGGGTCAAACAGTACTTTACTTTGTGAAGTTATGTTGTGAAATCAGTTGTTGTGTGATCAGATGTGACATGCGTTGTTTTCACAGCTCATCATGGAAGGGAGGAAGCTGGCGCTGGTAGCCATCTTCAGCCTGGTTTTGTCATCGTTGCCTTCACACACTGGTGAGAAGATCTGTCGAGCACATTTGCATGTTTTTATTGCGAAGCGTTTGAAGCTGAGGTTTCAGTCGAAAAGGGACGGCCATGTCCGTGTTACAGTGCAAACAGTAGCGATCGCTGTCTGGAAATGGATGAGCTCACCGTCTTTATGTGTGCAGTAAGCGTAGCGGTCATGTCCGTCGACCTGGGCAGCGAGTGGATGAAGATGGCCATTGTGAAACCCGGTGTGCCGATGGAGATCGTTCTCAACAAGTACGTCCCGGACGTGAAAGCTCTGGAGATATCGAACCCGTTCGATATCCTGCTTCTTGTGTCTTTTTCGACCATTAACTTCCTTTTTTTAATTCATGCGTGTGAAATAACTTTAGTTGGTTCAGTATTTTACCAGATCGGCACCTGATACAGTTTTTTTTTCTGTTTTTTTAGGGAGTCGAGGAGGAAAACACCTACAGCTGTATGTCTGAAGGAGAATGAAAGACTTTTTGGGGACAGCGCTCTGGGAATGGTCAGTTAAAGCGGATATTTTTTTCCGCTTTTCAAATGTTGAGTTATCCTGGAACGTTCCGCTTGTGCCTGGACTCTGGGGGACTCATGACTGCACCCTCTGTGAATGTTTAGTCGGTGAAGAACCCCAGAAGTGTGTATTTACACCTGCAAAGCCTCCTGGGTAAGAAGCACGGCAACCTCCAGGTGGCGCTGTATCAGAAACGCTTCCCCGAGCACCAGCTCCAGGAGGACTCCGTCAGAGGAACGGCTTACTTCAAGTACTCCCAGTGAGATTCTTTCCCTTCTGCTTTTACAAGCGTTTTAATAGTTTTTAGTGTGAACGTTCCTTCACAAAGTGCAGTTTAGAATGCGAGCACAGCTCACTTGTGAAGTTTTAACCTCATAAATCTTTGTTTCTTTTCTTTTTTGTGGTAATTAGAGAAATGCAGTACACAGCGGAGGAGCTCCTCGGCATGGTGCTTAATTATTCCCGAGTTCTGGCTCAAGACTTCGCAGGTCGGTCTGCTTAACGGGCCACACGAGCCATTCGGCTGTAGAAAACGCCATTTTTATTCTCTCTCTCTCTCCTTTAAACAGAACAACCAATCAAGGACGCTGTGATTACTGTCCCAGCCTTCTTCAACCAGGCTGAGCGCCGGGCCGTGCTGCAGGCTGCACAGCTGGCAGGCCTGAAGGTCCTCCAGCTCATTAACGACAACACGGCCGTGGCCCTGAACTACGGCGTCTTCAGGAGGAAAGACATCGACAGCACGGCTAAGGTGACGAGGTTCAGTGGGATCGAGCTGAGAAACCAACGCTTGCCCTTTTGCTCATAGCCTGATATGGATTTTCTTTCAGAACGTGATGTTCTATGACATGGGGTCGGGCAGCACGACCGCAACCATCGTCACCTATCAGACGGTAAAAACGAAGGAGTCTGGCACCCAGCCCCAGTTACAGATCAGAGGGGTCGGGTGAGTGCGCCGATCCGCCGCCTCCGCCATTTTACCTGCTCGATTACCATCGTTTTCAGACCGAGTCGCTCCGGAGTGAAAGCAGCATCGGTCGAGCAATGAACGAAAGATAAATATTAGTCAGGAATTGGTAGAATTGTCTGTACCGTCACCCAAAGGTTCGACCGTGGACTGGGCGGCTTCGAGATGGACCTGCGCCTGCGGGACCACCTGGCCAAGCTGTTCAACGGGCAGAAGAAGAGCGGGAAAGACGTGAGGGAGAACCACAGAGCCATGGCCAAGCTTCTCAAGGAAGCTCAGAGGCTCAAGACGGTGCTGAGCGCCAACGTGGACTTCATGGCTCAGGCGAGTCCGTCGTCAGTCACTCCCTTCTCGCTGGCCGCCTACGGCAACCTAATAGTCCCTGGAAATGTCTTTTTTTTTTTTTTCCCTCCCCCAGGTGGAAGGATTGATGGACGACATCGACTTCAAAGCTAAAGTGACCAGAGCGGAGTTCGAGGATCTGTGCGCGGATCTCTTTGAAAGGGTGCCTCAGCCGGTGAGAGATGCCCTCAGCACCGCCGAAATGACCATGGTGAGAGCCCCGTAACTCACAGCCCCCGCCGCCCTCGCGCAGCTTTTATCCGCGCGCGTGCCTGTATTTTGGGATTTAACTCGTCGTGTTTTCCGCCCGCAGAGCGAAATCGAGCAGGTGATTTTAGTGGGCGGCTCCACGCGCGTCCCCAAGGTTCAGGAAGTGCTCCTCAAAGCTGTTGGGAAGTGAGTGCCACGCCACAGCGCGCCTTCTAGCAGGAACCCAGTTCAGTTCCTGCAGCTGTAACGTCTGTTTTCTTCCTTCTTTTGTTAAATCTCAGAGAGGAGCTGGGAAAGAACATCAACGCCGACGAGGCGGCGGCCATGGGCGCCGTCTACCAGGCCGCTGCCCTCAGCAAGGCCTTCAAGGTCAAACCTTTCCTGGTCCGAGACGCCGCCGTCTTCCCCATCCAGGTCAGTGCCCCACCCTACGGCGGACGGCCAGGTCCAGTCACACCGCTTACGAAACACAACCTATATTAATTGTTAGTAGGTGCGGAAGAGAACGGGAAAATAAAAGCCTAGAAATGTTTTTAATGAATGACCTATTAAAACTGGCTGCTTCTGATTTCACCAGGTGGACTTCACCCGCGAGACAGAGGAGGAGGGGACGAAGACGGTCAAACACAACAAGCGCATCCTGTTTGACAGGATGGCGCCCTACCCTCAGCGCAAGGTCATCACCTTCAACCGTTACAACGCCGATTTCGCTTTCGACATCAATTACGGCGACCTCAGCTTCCTGTCTAAGGAGGACATCAGGTAAGGCGGCAGATTTGTTTGGTCATGTCGCTCATGTCTGACGGTTCTGTCCCGTTCTGTTTGACCCTAACGCTAACCCTTGGTTGCAGCGTTTTTGGCTCTCTGAACTTGACCACGGTCAAACTGTCCGGAGTCGGCAGCAGCTTCCAGAAGCACGCAGACGCCGAGTCGAAGGGCATCAAAGCCCATTTCAACATGGACGAAAGCGGAGTTCTTCTGCTGGACCGGGTCAGTTCCGGGGACCGTTTGAATCAGTAGCTAGCAAAGATTTTCTTAGCTCAGCCTCGCGGTCAGTTACACCCAGAAAGGTTAATTGTGTGTGTGTGTGTGTGTGTGTGTGTGTGTGTGTGTGATGTGTGTGTGTGTGTGTGTGTTCCCACGCATGTGAGTGTTTTCTTCCTTTAAGATCTCTCTTCTATTGATCCACAGGTGGAATCCGTCTTTGAAACTATGGAGGAGGAGAAAGAAGAAGAATCCACGTTGACAAGTAGGTCCGGAGATGTTGGTGATGCCTGCTCTATCGTTTGCTTTCCACTGTTTTTGTGTAGTTTGGGCATAAAATACTGCATCTATACAGGAACACTTTCACCTCTGTGACCTTTTGACTGGTTTTTCATGGCGTTGCTCTCTCTTAGAACTGGGTAACACCATTTCCACGTTGTTTGGAGGAGGCTCGTCAGAACCGACCCCGAATGTGACTGAACCCGTGCAGGTATTTCCACTTTTAATGTTGTTTTCGCACACAGAACTCCCATCTGATTCTGATTGTCGTTAAGGATGAGGAGGAAGTACCTCCGGAATCTGGAACCGAAGACAAGGAGAAGGACAAAAAGGTGGAGGCGGAGAAGGAAAAGCAGGAGGAGTCGGAGAAAAATGAGGCCGAAGAGAAAACCCAGAAGCCGGAGGAGACGGGCAGCAAAACTAACCCCAAGGTGAGAGGCGTCGTTTCTGCGGGGCGGAGGTTTTTACTTGCGTCGCTCTGAAGAGACAAACTTGGAGGCGGTTTTACGCACTGTTGGTAAAGGGGGAACAAGATAACAAGACCAGTGGAGAGGCTGATGCCGAGAGGAAGGCCAAGCCCAAAAAGAAGAGCAAAATCTCGGAGGACATCGCCGTGGAGCTCCTCATCAACGACGTCCTGGACCCGACGCCGGAGGAGCTCACCTCCTCCAAGAAAAAGTAAAACCACAAATGAGGGATTCTCAGCTCCTATTCTTTGATTTTTTTTTCTTTCGATTTAATATTCCTTTTTTTCCCTCTTTTTTTTCCCAGGTTGCAGGATCTGACAGACAGGGACATGGCCAAACACGAACGGGAAAAGACTCTCAACAGCCTGGAAGCTTTTATTTTCGAGACGCAGGTCGGCGCCGAGAATCCTTCGCGCGGTGAAAGACGGAAGTAGGTTTGTTTTTTTTGCTGACTCTGGACCCTGTTTGTGGTCCTGGTCCAGGACAAGCTTTACCAGGAGGAGTACCAGTTTGTCGTGTCGGAGGAGGAGAAGGAACAGATCTCGGGCAAACTCAGAGACGCCTCGGAATGGATGGACGAGGACGGCTACGCGGCAACCACCAAGCAGCTGCGAGAGAAGCTGTCCCAGCTCAAGAGCTCGTGCAAAGACATGTTCTTCCGGGTGGAGGAGCGGCGCAAGTGGCCCGAGCATCTGGCCGCCCTGGAGAGCATGCTGAACACCTCCAGCTTCTTCCTGAGGCGAGTGTGTGTGTGTGTGTGTGTGCGCGCTGGGATCGCGCAAGCTAGCTGCGGTCGCAGGTGGTCCGTGGTGACCGTTTGAGTTGTCCCCTTCCACAGGAGCGCCAAACTGATCCCCGAGGATGACCAGATCTTTACCGAGGTGGAGCTGAACCTGCTGGAGAAAGTGATCAACGAAACGACGGTGAGGAAGAAGTGCCGGTTCACGTAGCTGGGGCAAACTAGCGCCCAGGGGGCCACATGTGGCCTGGCGCACTGTTGCCCTTCAGGCAGTTTGAAAAGATGAAAAATGCAAAAAGAGTGTTCCTTTTGTGTCTTCACATCCGCCCGTCTCTCCACTGCAGACGTGGAAAAACGAGACGGTGGCGGAGCAGGAGAAGCGTTCCCCGCAGGAGCGCCCGATCCTGCTGTCCAAAGACATCGAGTCCAAACTGGCCCTTCTGGACCGGGAGGTCAACTACCTGCTCAACAAGGCCAAGTTTGCCAAGCCCAAGGCCAAGGCCAAAGCCAAGAACAGCACCAGCGCCGACAAGGACAACAGCACGTCGGAGGAGAAGACCATCCCCCCCGCAGAGCAGGAGAAAGCCCCGCCCCCCACAGTAGCGGACACGGAAGCGAAGAGCGGTGGGTGGATCGGCTGCCCCGCGGCAGAAACACGCCGGGACAGCGAAGCTCGAGCTAACGTTCCTCCTGTCGTTTGAAAACAGAACCCACCGAGGAAGCGCAGCCCGGAGAAGCCCCGCCCACCGCGGAGAAGGCCATCCCCACAGAGACGGAGGCGGAGCCCACGGAAGAAGAGACCACACCTCCAGGTCAGCCAGCCAGACCAGCGGCTAACGACGCTGGGGAGCTGTGATCGCACACACCACAGAACAAGTCCCAGACACTCGTAAATGGCTGCCGGAGCTCGCCAGCCTGTCGGGATTGGAACTCGCACCTGTTCCGACAGGAGGAGCTCCGCCGTCAGACTTAAGAGGAGCTGCTAAATGAGCGGCCGCCCGCAGGACTGACACGTTTGAGTCCGTACAAAAAAAAGAAGTTGGCTGCTTGAAATTACTTTAAAAAATATAACAGTAAGGGTAACAGAAGGGGGGAAAACCGGAAAATATTTATTCAAGATCATTTCAGACTTTGGGTTTTCTAATAAACCAAATTATTTTCAATCAAAAGTTTTATGTTTGTTTTTTCTTGGCATTATTTAGGTGTCGGTAGTATAAGTAATAATTCTATTTCATTATTCACTTTCCAGCTAATAACTGTAATTTTTGTACGGAATATTCATGTTTTTTTCTGACTCCTTTCCAGGACCAACAGAGAAGGGCCAACACGAAAACCACATAGACGACGAGTTATAACAGCTGGAACTGGCGAAGCAAGTTATTATTTATTGACGGTGTACAAAGTAGTTCATTCCACCTTAGCTTCCTTCCCTCCTCCGCTCATCGAACGACTGGAAGTTGATCGGAAAAGCACTCGTCCTTCCTTTTCTCCTGCGCCGTTCCTGTGTTCGGGACTCCTGAAGATCACCATGGAGACAATGATGGAACCCCCCCCCCACAAACATCAGGTGGACGTCTGGAGACTTTGTCCTGTTGGTTAAACAATTCCGTTACACTGCCGTTATGGTTTTTTTTCTTTTTTTATGTGGCTACAAGCACTGATGTCCAGTCTAGAGTTCATTTCCCAATATAATTAGTAGAAAACACACAACATCACTTTTCTAAAGAAGTCAATCTAAAAATAAAAGGAAGAAAGAAGGGTTGACCAGTTGGAAGTTGGATTTTCTTCACTCCTCGGGTGTGAGTGGAAACCTCCCGGAGCCGCAACGACCCACCGATGTCAGGATCTGCTCGAGTATTTCACCTGTGTGTGTGTGTGCGTGCGTGCAAGTGTGTATGTGTGTGTGTGTGTTTGGAAGGGTGGGGGGGGGGGGGGGAATAGAAATGTTTTGCTGCAAAACTGTTAATAAAAAATAAAGTCCATTTGTTTTTAAGTCGTGGTTGTTTGGTCATGTTGAAGGAAAAAAAAAAAGCCCAAAACAACAAGTGTTTTTAAATATGTCTACGTTTAATTACAGGAGTAAAACTCTTACATTAACACCAGTATTTGGCTTTTTGCTGCGGGTCCTAACGGTTTTTTTCTCAGCTCTTTTTCAGATCTTTTCCTCGGCTGGAGCCCCATCCGAGGTCCCGTCTCCGGGGCCCGGGTCTGTGGAGGAGGACGGTTTCCCGGAGCACAGTGGCCTTCATTTTTTATTTTGCTTGTTTTACAAGCTGTATCATTTTTACAGCCTTTGTAAAACAAGATCGTATTACACCAGTTAATGGAACTATCGACATGTGGCACTTAGACTAGATTAAGTCTACAAAACAGGTTATTAGTGCGACTAAAAGTATATTAGTATGCTTTATATAGAGTGAAAAACACGTTTCCTAGTAAAATTAGTGTAAAGTAAAAACCTCAATGTGTTTAGATCAGTGATGAGCGAGTTAACAAAAACATGGATCTCAGGAAGGCGTCGTTTTCCCAGGTAAATCAATAATTATCCGTAAGCACATTTACTTCTGTCCTGCATAGATAGAAAGGTCAACATGAATGAAACCGTCGGGAGCGTTCGCGCCGAGCCTCTGGTGGTGGGACTTGAGGAGAGTCAGGACGTCTTAGCTCTTTTTCATGTGGAAAGCAATAAAAGCCAAAAGGGCGAAACAGGCGGCCCCAACGATGGCCGCCACCACCGAAACGGCCACCACGCTGCTGTCCACCCGCGTCTGAGCCGCAGCTGCAGGAGGACAGAGATAATGACGCCTTTTAGACAGGAAAACGGCTAATTGTTTTGTTTTTGTTCCATGAGCTCAGATGGCTCATGGGTGGAGGGTTAGGAGGGGGGGGGGCGCACCTTCACCCCGATCCAGGCGGACGCTGATGGGCGTGGAGCTGACGGTGGCCATGTCGCTCACGGTGGTGCCCTGGTCGTCGCTGCTGCTGCGGCGGCGCCGTCTTCTGTTGGTACCAGCGCTGCAGTTCTGCAGAGGAACCAGGGTCCAAAACAGTCAGTGGCTCCATCCATTCATCCAACATCTATCTTCTTTCCTCCTACTTTGTATTATTTTTCGTCCACCCATCCATTTATCCAACATCCTTCCGCCTTTCTTCTATTATTTATCCATCAATCCATTCAGCATCCATCCAACTTTCTTCTTCCTCCCTACTATTAACTTTCCATCTATCCATCGTGT
Organism: Tetraodon nigroviridis; assembly: GCA_000180735.1. Classification (NCBI taxonomy): domain Eukaryota; kingdom Metazoa; phylum Chordata; class Actinopteri; order Tetraodontiformes; family Tetraodontidae; genus Tetraodon; species Tetraodon nigroviridis. The sequence goes on from CAAE01014557.1 coordinate 1,094,616, forward strand.
ATCTTTCCTTTCATCCATCCAGCATCCATCCATCATCTATCCTTCCTCCTATGTCACCTTGCTTCTTTCATCTTTCATTCATCTTTCTTCCTTCCCCACGTCTATCCTTCTATCATCTATCCATCCACCATCATTGATTCTTCCTTTCTTCTATCCTTCCATTTATCCATGTGTCTATCCATCTTTCCTTCCTTCCTTCCGTCATCCATCATTCTTCCTTTCCCTTTTTCCTTCCCTTTTGTCCTTCCTTCAATCCATCCAACATCTATCCTTCATCTTTCCTTCTGTCTTTCCTTCCTTCCATCCATCCATCCATCATTCTTCCTTCCCTTTTTCCTTACCTTCCGTCCTTCCTTCAGTCCATCCAACATCCATCTATCATCTTTCTCTTACTTCCTTCCATCCATGAATCCATCTATCCATCGTCCAACCTACCTCTTTTATTTACCTTCTGTCTCTCAATCCATTCAACATTCATTCATCATCTTCCTTCCTTCCATCATCCTTCTATTATTTATCTATCCATCCATCATCCAACCTTACTTCCTCTCTTACATCCTTCCACTAATCCATTCATCCATCTGTGTGTGTGTGCGTGCATGAGGACCTGGTTGAGGCTGGTGCAGAAGTCATTCACACACAGCCTGGTGGCGCAGTGCACGTAGTAGGTGGAGAAGGTCGCCTCCGTGCTGTGGATGAAGCGGAAGGCCTCGAAGGAGAAGCGAGCCACCTGCTCGTCCCCGTTCACCCCGATCACCGTCTGACCGTCACGGTTGCACCTGGGGGGAACCCAGAGGCCCCACCCACACACCTTTACCTCCAGATGGCTCTCAAAGGTTCAGCACCCAAAAGTAAGCCTTTTTGTGCGTTCGTTTTCATTCCCTGCGTTGAAAAGACGAACGCGCGGCCGGAGAGGAGCGAACTCACCCAACAAAGAGGTCGTAGAAGGAGGTGTTGAGGGGGAAAGGTGAAGCGGTGGCGTAGCACCGATCCAGGTGCACGTTGAATCTGTTAGAGGAAGATCTCGACATATTATCTGGTTTAAAAAAAATCGGATGAGGTTAAAAAAGTGGAATTAGGATAAAAGTTGAGATGGTGACCTGTGTTTGGTTACCATTCCCAACCAAAGCGTCCGGTTTCAGGCGCTAACGCCTTTATTTTGGCTTAAAGTAAGACAGTAAAAACCTGTTGGTAAGGTTCGACGCCTTCACTTCTACAAAGATCCTGGTTTTTAGCTCCAGGCCTCCTGGAGGGATCCTCAGCACGGAGGAGTAGCTGTTGTCCTGGATAACAGAAGAGAGCCGAGGAGCTTGTTTCAGCACGTTAGTTACCTTCTAGTCGCCATGGCTACAGAAATATAAACCAATGGGCTGTTAGCGTCAGTCTTATTTTCGCTGTGATGTTACAGAAGGTCTTTTGAACATGAAAAAAAATGGCTGCATATTTTTTATTCTCTTATCTGTCTCCCTCTTCTCCTCCTTTACCCGGCCCACTTTCAGCAGCATGGTCCTAGGCAAGGTTTCTTCCTATTAAAAGGGAGTTTTTTTTTCTTGCGACCGTGCTTACCTGGGCTGGGAGTTTAGACCAAGGTTATAAATGTTCACAAAAAGCAACAACATAATGAAAACCTAATTTTGTTCACTTAAATAAATATTTAAATAAATAAAAAAACGACTTACCACAACATATTGTGTGTTAAAAAAAACCCAAAACAACTAAAATGAACTGAGAAAATTGGTTAAAAGCCCTTCGTTTTAGACTTTATCCATTTTGGATTGATGTAAAATTGATTTATTTCACCTGTGGAATTTTATTTGATTATAAACTAAACTAAAATCAGTAATACGGGAAAAAAAAGGCAGTAACAAATATAACCTTGGTTCAGGCTCTGGGTTTTCTTGCTTTGTAAAGCTCCTAGAGCCAATTTTACTGTCAAAGGCGCTTTATAAAATAAAAGAAACAGAACTAAACACACTCTAGAAGAGGTAAAATTTGAATGGAACAAGGCTGGTCCCTCTGAGGGGGCCTTGTGCGCTCTTACTCCGTAGAGGAGCATGCTCAGCGTGCTGATGAAGCTGCCATTGTTGTCATTGATGGCCAGACTGGCCCCAGACCTGTTGGGTGGTAAAAGAAAAGAAAGAAAAGAGAAAACAAAGACACTGGTTGGTTTGTTCTGCTGCTGGAGATCCCAAAACGATGAGACTTTGGCGACAGATTGACTCACACGCTCATCTGGGTGTTGTTGACCAGGTACTGCAGCGGGTAGCGGCAGGAGAACTGGTACATCACCTCCTCGTGGTAGGTGATGGCGCCCGTGCTGGGGTCCTTGGAACACACCATCCCTGAGACGGAGACGAACTGAACACTGGAGAAGTCTGCAAACGCGCCGGTCCCCTCCTCCTCCGTGACCTGAGGGGAGAACCAGGGTGAGTCCTCCGGGGAAGGGTGACACCCTCCAAGGAGCATCTCCCTGAACATGTTCCCCTACTGTCATGGTGTTGGAGCAGACATTAATGGCCTCTTGTGTGATGGAGAAGTTGAATTTGACAACGGGCGGGTCCACGGTCCAGTCGGCCGTCCCTTTGCACTCCTGTTTGGAGTGCTGGGAGTTGAGGGCCAAAAGGGACTCGTTGTATCCGTTGAAATAGATGGGACACAGGAGGATCTCCAGATAAACTTTCTCGGGACCGCACGACACCTGGATGTCTGAGTTAGCTAAACACACCAAAGACAAAAAAAAATACTCAATATTCTTGAGGTAATTGCAGAAAACGTTCTATTCATTCACTTAAATTTTTCATTTAAATCAAGGGTGGGCAATTATTTTGCCTGGAGAGCCACATTGGGTATTTAGATCTTGATGAACAGGCTGGCCAGGTAGTGTGGGGGGAATAACCCCCCAACTGAGGATCAGAGGTTGACTAAAAATCTCTGACAACCTCCTTAATTTGACTTTTAGAGAAACTTTTGCCAAAACTCTGAGGGCTGGATTACATAGTTCACCGGGCCACATGTGGCCCTCAAGCCTTAGTTTGCCTACCTCTGATACAGAGGATTCCTTTAAATTAAAATTGATCTGGATTTAATTAATTATCCGATTGATGATGAGAACTTGATAACATTTAGCTGGAACAATAACCACTGAGCGTGTTCTGATATAGGACCCAATTTAAAGGTTACATTTCTGGTTTCTCCCTGTCCATCATGTTGAGAACAGAGTTTGAAGTCATTCATCTTGCTTACAAAAAAAAAAAGAACACCTTGGGCCTCTTTTTGTGTCGCATCTTAAAGAAGTCTTTGTCGTGACCGAGAGATCATGGTTTCACAGCTGGAGTGTTTACTGACGTTCCCAACAGTCTGGAACAGGAGCCAGATTCTCCAGTCTCACTTCCATACTGTTCATTTAACAATGGAGCGGTGACGGATTCAGGTCAGACATGCTATAGGATAAATAGGATGGGCTTTAGGGTTCTCTACTCCAGGAAAGTCGCTGTTAGAAGTCGTCCTATTAATTTGCGTTGTTGTTTAAACACTCACATCATAATACTTTTACTTTGGCCTCAGTTCAAAATCAGGGAAAATCCCTCCTGGGAGAAAGAAGCTGAAGAAGTGGTGTTTTTGGAAAATAACACCGCTTCTAACTGGGCTGCCTAAAATTTCACACTGTCACAATGGGTTCAAAAGAAAAAGATGTGTGAAAAGAAGCAGAATAGAAGAGGAGAAGAAGAAGCACGTGGATCGCTATTGACCATCCACTCGCCTGGATCTCTGAACGTCGAGTGTCCGATGCAGCCGTGTTGACCTCTGGCCAGCAGGAACGTGACGGCAAACTGACCGAGGAGGAGAGTCTGCCACATGGTTCTGAAAGAGCCGACAAAGAGACAGTTTGCTTACCGGATCGGTGCAAAGAGCTGGAGGAGAAATAAGGACCAAAAAAAAACCAGAGACGCCCAAAACCGGGCAGAAAGACCCAACAACACGGAAAAACAAGCAACGGATTCAATTTAGAAAAGGAATTTTGGACAATAAATGATATTATTGTGTATGAAATGTAAAAAGAGACAATTAAACAGGTAAAAGTCCACTGGAAAGAACAAAAACCATGAGATTTTGGGCTATATGTACAGGTATTAACAGAGATTCAAATAAAATACTGAGTGAGAACATTATGGGATGGGAATAGTTCCTTACCTTGTGTGTAAGGCCTTGTCTCTCTCACACACACGCACTCACACACACACACACACACTCCACGCTCCACCTTGGTGGCTTCTTTTTCGGCGAGTGTCTACTCTTCCCCTTCATCACTCCATTTATACTGGCCTCCTTTCGGGCTCAGAAAGCCCACCGAGCAGGAAGAGGAGCGAGCAACACAAGCTGCGTGGATCATCTGACAGGTGGAGGAACAATGGAAGAACCACTGTGGAATATCTGCTGGAGGAAGCAACAGGGAAAATATTCTTTACGCTAAAGTTGTGGGTTTGCGTCGTAATATCTGTTAGCGTCTTCATATTTCTGTTAAACACACCAGGGTTTACATTTTCAAAGAATTGTTTGTGGCTATTTTCACTCTTCCTGTGTAATATTAACCATCTGATCCTCAATTCAGGTGGAGGTAGAGACATGAAGACAAGAAAAACTACAAGACGTTACACAACCAAAGCATCCACACTGTCTAAGTCCAGGACCTTTTTTTTAATGCCAAAGCAGCTATAACACACACACACACACACACACACACACACACGTGATTTTGGTTGCTAAAGTGCTGGTCGTTGCACCCGCCCCTCCATGTTCGCCAGGGGCTACTTCTGGGAAAGTGGGTCTTCTCTACACTACCATGAAGAGAGAGAAAGGGAGAGACACACCCTTGCAAACAAAACGTCCGACAGCAGTCACCTGAGCCACGGATCCCCCACGATCCCCCGCAGGAACCCTGAGACCGGATCAGCACAAAGGCCCCCGAAGACAAGGTTCCTCGTACGCGTTGCCTCTTTCACCCTAGAAGTGCTTTTGAGTGGATTATTACCAACAAATTAGCCCAAAGATCTCTCGTTACTTAATCCTGTGAAACAGATCCTTGAGGGGAGAAACACACAAAAGTGATGTGTCAACGTAGATGAAGGATTTTAAGTGCTTAAGCTGCCAAAACCAGTGATGTTCAAGGAATACCGTTGACGATTTCAAAACCCCTGATTTTTAAAGACCAAACCAAGACGAAGAACATTTAAATACTTTATTGTAATAAAGTTTGGACACAAAAATGATCAGAATTCGAATGAAGCGTCAGACATCTGGGTCTTAAAAACAGACAGCGACTAACTTCGCAACGCAGAAGTGCAGATGGACAGATGGAGTCTTTATTCATCTCCATCACACTGGAGTCTGTGGCAGTGGGCTAGGCTGCACGCCTGCCTCTACTTGGAGCTGGTGTACTTGGTCACGGCCTTGGTGCCCTCGGACACGGCGTGCTTGGCCAGCTCCCCCGGCAGCAGCAGCCTCACGGCGGTCTGGATCTCCCGGGAGGTGATGGTGGAGCGCTTGTTGTAGTGAGCCAGGCGCGAGCCTTCGCTGGCGATGCGCTCAAATATGTCGTTGACGAAGGAGTTCATGATGCTCATGGCCTTGGAGGAGATGCCCGTGTCTGGGTGCACCTGCTTCAGAACCTTGTACACGTAAATAGCATAGCTCTCCTTCCTGTTTTTACGCCGCTTCTTGTCTCCTTTCTTTTGGGCTTTAGTAATAGCCTTTTTGGAGCCCTTCTTTGCAGCAGGGGCGGATTTCGCCGGACCAGGCATTCCGTCTTCTCACAGGAAACAGCTCTCGAAAGGCTACAAAAACGACGCGGAGGGACCCGACCGTCTCTATTTATAACCTAGCTATGCAAATATCTGTGCGCAGTTGCTTCTTTATGATTGGACGATTCGTCAGGAAGCTCGTCCTTTTTAGCCTGAAATACGTAATCCTATTGGTGGGTTGATTTCGTTTCCAATCCACCAATCAGAGAAGCCGCTGCTCTTTAAAGCTCGTCTGGTCCTTCACATTACGTAAAGGTCTGATTTTTATTTATTCGCCAGGCCGTTCGTGGTCGTATTAAAGCGCTGAACGTCATGTCTGGTAGAGGAAAAACCGGGGGAAAAGCCCGTGCTAAAGCCAAGTCCCGCTCGTCGCGCGCCGGGCTGCAATTCCCCGTGGGTCGCGTCCACCGGCTCCTCCGTAAAGGCAACTACGCGGAGCGCGTCGGCGCCGGAGCTCCGGTGTATCTGGCGGCCGTGTTGGAGTATTTAACCGCCGAGATCCTGGAGCTGGCGGGGAACGCGGCCAGGGACAATAAGAAGACCAGGATCATCCCGCGACACCTCCAGCTGGCCGTGCGCAACGACGAGGAGCTCAACAAGCTGCTGGGAGGTGTGACCATCGCTCAGGGAGGGGTGCTGCCCAACATCCAGGCTGTCCTCCTCCCCAAGAAGACAGAGAAGCCCGTCAAGAGCAAGTGAAAGACTGCTCCCTTTCCAATCCTTTTGGATAAACTACATTTTCAATTATTCCTATTGGTTTTTTTTTCCTTTTACAATGAAGGTCACGCGCTCATCTCATTGGGACATAAACTGATTTTTTTTTTTTTTTTTGTCGGAAAATGGAGGCGGCCAGGCGGCCTAGCTCGGACCAGCACACGAGACATGAGGAAGAGTCGTTTTACTTTTAATGCTAAATGTGAAAATTGTGTTTACATCGTGTTATGTCAATAAATGGTCTAAAGCCCTTTGGCGCAGGATAAAACCGCCCATTGTGTGTTTTTGTGGTCATCCCCCCCCCTTCCCCATCCCCACTGTGCTCTTTGTGGACGACACACAGGGTTGTGGGTCCCTGGTTAAAAAAAAAAATGTTTTATTTTAAGGTCGGTGACACATCTTTTATTGTTTGTGTATGATGAAATAGAAACATTGTGGTCAGTGTAATTTTCTGAAACCCATTTGACCCAATTCAAAAGCCACTTAATCTGTTCACAAGGATGTTTTTGGATTGGCTCAGTCCCAGTTCCCTCAGGTTGGGTGAAGAGTTCATGTTCTAATAAGGTTTATTCTTGGTAATTGGATGTTTCTTGGTGCTGATTGCACACCGTCAGGCCCATCGCCCCGCCACCATGAAGTGATCATATCCACTGATCAAGGTCCAAAGTATTTCCTCCTATTCTTATAAGACACTGGGGCTCATCGTTTAAAATCCTCTAGGCTATTCTGCAAACCAAATGGGTTGATCCTTATCAAAAATGTGATTATTGTGGTATCTTCAACTCATGATAACATCATGTGGTTAACTGACTCCTAACATGAACTATAACAGATCACCAAGACTACATGCTGCATTGGTAATTTCATAATGTCTTGGATTAAAAATGGCTCCAAAACGAGACAATAGTTGCAATAGGGAACTCTGAAATATCAAGCTTTTTTTTTTAGCCATGTGTCACATGAGAATCGGTCGTTAGCGAAGGTGTTTGGAAACCACACGGCCGTGATGTCACGGAAGGTCCCTGAGTGGAGCTCAAATGTGCGCTCGCATGAGGAAATGCAGAAGCAGTGTGAGAGTCGCTCGGTGACAAAGATGGAACAGAAGCTGAGGCTCTGCGCTTTCATGACTCTGCTAGAGGGTGAGTACTTCGCTTATGTCGCTCTTGGTGAGGGACGCGCGGCTGAAGCCGATCTCTTGACATAAGTAAACGCTTGAATGGAAGAAACGTTGATGAATTGTGTGCAAAATGATCAGAACTGTAATAAGGGGATTTGTGTCTTTACCATCGTTAGGAATAGAACGGTGAACATAGAGATATAAAATATCATCTGCTCATATGAAAGTCATTAGTCCCTGACTGATGCATGTGTAAATGGTTGCTGTAACAGGATCCTTTTGTTTGCTGGCTGTAATGCTGATAATTTACACTATAAACACTTTTTTCATGCTAAAGGTTGCGCTTACTCTTCGCCAATGATGTTAATGAGCCATTTACCATAGAAATGAGAAAACTAGTCGTTTTCTCGTTGGTGAAACGAGTCATTCTTTATTTTTAGAACATGCTGATGTAAAATAAAGTAACATTCCTCTGACAACCCACACACGTGGAAAAAATAAGATGACCTTACTTTCCTCAAGCCCACTTGTCGCATGCCCCCTAAGAATTGTGTTCGCTGACGTTCCCACCCCACAGGAAAGTAAATGTTGACTTCACACACGTCTTGCTTTCTCTTTCACCATGAAAGGACTGACCACACGCTTCCTGTCGCACCAGCGCAGTGACAGGGGGGCTGCTGCATCTTTTGGTGCACTTCAATCAAAAATTTCCTTTTACCGCTTCTTACACCTACATTTTCACACACACACACACGCACAGAGTCAACCTAATTTTATCTTCGGACAAAGACCTTTGAACTGATCCCTTCTCACAGTAAACGATGCCCTCGTTTGTTCGCTTGCAGTTTCTTTCGCCGTGTGGCAGCGAGTCACGGCCATCAAGGGTCAGACGGTTGACCTAACCTGCCCGGTAACGAATGCCAACCTGAACGCCATCGAGTGGAGAAACCCAGATATGCACACCATTTACTTCTCGAATGACAAAAAAGGTAAAATCTCATTTCTCACTCACCACACAACAAAAGCGCTAGATCTATCTATTCAGAATTGGATTTTTGAATATTTTGTCTCCAACCTCAGTGTCCTCTGCTGCAGTTTCAAAGCGGCACAGCCTGAAAAAGCGGCCGGAGTCTAAATCCACCCTCACCATCGCCGATGTCACCTTTGAAGACGCAGGCAAATACACGTTCTACGAATACAGCCATCCAGTAACAGAGAAGAAGGTGGAGCTCACGGTGATAGGTGAGACGATCTCACGGTCACAACGGAGTGACCGAGCCTCTGTGTGTTTCTGTTGAGATGAACCATCCACAGAATCATGATCGTTGTCTTCCTTTCAATTGTTTCAAGGTCTACCAAGAATAATACAAAAAAAATATAAAGGAAGAGTTGACCTGAAATGCACGGCTCAGGCCAGCTACCCACCTCCACAGATCATCTGGAAGCTGGATAATGGCCCGGAAATTCTAGGTAACCTTTGCACATCTCTTCATCTCACTTTTTTTTTGTCCTCACATTTGACTAGATGTGATGTATATTTAGAATTCTTTTATGCAGCATAACCACCAGAGTGATCCTTGACTACTGTTGCAACCTGGTGGAAAAGAAAAGGAAAAAGAGGTTTTGCTGACATCTGTCCCTCTCCACAGCTCAGTCCCAGATCAAATGTAAAGACAAGGCGTATCACTCGCTGGCGGTGTTGAGTCTTCAGGCAGTGGAGGACAATGTCACGGTGACGTGCCTTGTTCAACATCCGGCACTTTACACACAACGTCTGATGGATTTTGTCCAAATCAGACAAAGCGGTGAGTATGTCTCTTACAACTAAAAAAAAAAACCAGAAAAAAATCTTTCCAGGAATACTTTCCAGTAGGGAAATTTTTGAATCTAAAAACCGAGACCCTTTTCTAAAACCTTGGGTTTGTTTCATGGAGTTGTATCTAGTTCTGTTGAACTCCAAATATAGCAGAAACCAGGGAAAGCACAGTGGCTTTTCTGGCACAGTATCGTCAATACTTCCTCTTTCTGAACTCCGTGACGTGTCTAGATGCCAGAATTGCCAACCTCTCAGTTTTTATCACAAGTTTTCACTGGTCAGAGGTCATTTCTACTTGTCAATGATACAAATCTCTTCTGTCACAGGAAATGAGTTGCCCGGGATAACCAGTCCAAAGAGCACCCCCCATCCGTCAGACAGCTCCACCTCCTCTGTCCCACCACCACCTTCTCTCTCCACCCGGCCGACACCCACAGCATCCACCAGCGCCGACGTCAGCGTCCATCGTGAGTAACTATTAGTTGGCCTCAAACGTTTTTGTGTGATTTTCAAACAGCGCACTAAAGTCGAGGTTTCCATTCTCGCTGATGACCTGTAGATAACTCAACCGCTTCTGAGGGAATTTTACCTTCATCAGATGACGAGCTCCTCAATGCAACAAGCATAGAAGGTATGTAACACCAGCACTGGACTTTAATCTGACAAAATGTGTATTTGTATTATATCAACACACAAAGAAAACGTGAATCTGGTTTTGTCAAACTAATGCTGATCATTTCCAGGTGGCCCAAACCCGCAAAGAAGACGCAAAGAAAGTTCCTCTGTGTTGGTCTTCCTGGTGGCATGCCTGATCACTGCTCTTTTAGTGGTTGTTATCTTCTTTGCCATTAAACTACGACGAGCACACATTGCCTGGAAAAAGGGTAAGCAATTCCCACTTTCTTTGTATCTCACTGGGCCTCTTGTGTCAAACTGAAAGTGAAACTGCTAGTTGGAACAGTAAACACTCCCTTTTACGGCCATATTTTCAGAAATATGTGCTACTAAAGGCCACACACAATCAAAGTTTTCTTTAAAATCCTAGCTCATCTTAAGTAAAGTTACTACTTTGGTAAATGTAGAGGTCCCAAAGACAAGCAATATTACAGTAGAATGGTTCCTACATTCAGGAAACAATGAAAAAGGCAGCAATAACAACATGGAGACTTGTCTAAAGTTACAGGTCTACAGTTTACACATTTCATCTTTCACCTGAGCCAGAACCTATAACTGTGCATGCCATTTTCTTACAGATGTATTATAAAATTAGGTTTTTCACAGTTTTTGTTGTTACAGAAAATGAGGACTCTGACCCTTCTGAGGAGAGCAGTAAATCCAAATCAAGCCAAGAAGAGAAAAAAGGTCAAGGAAAAAACTCCAGAGGTGAGCAATCAGTCAGCGCTTCTTTGCAAACCTGCCAGGGAAGTGCAGCACAAAGTGCAGAGTCACAAGTAGCGTCTCTGTGATTTAAAACATGGATTATTAACAACAATTGATGTCAGTTTTGGGTAAGAGAAGACAGAATAGCTTATTAGTGGTGTTAAATAAAGTTGGAACACCTCCAAATATTGTAAAACAAAAGTTTTGATCATAAACAATCTGAAGCTGATCTCATTTATGATGTATTCTTTAATTTTTCATAGCTCTTAAACCTTACTCGAGGATATATACATTTTCTTCATCTCCTGCAGGGCTCATCAAGACGATGTTCACTCAGTACGTGGTTGAACAACCATCCACAATCACCTCAGTGGTCAACACAGCTGCCCTCAGCTCAGCAGACAACGCAAATAATGAGCCGACTCTTCATCCTCAACCTACGACTCGAACTGGAGTCACCTTCAGCACTAAGGAGACAGATCTTTAACCGTCCATGAAGAGGAAATTCTCCTTTTTATGCAACTACATTTTTTTAAAAACAAGTGTGTGTTATGTTTGAATATATATGGTACTTCAGTGCATATTGCACTGGAATTTGTTGCTTTTTTATAGAAATATATTTTACAATAAATTCTATTTTTCTACATGGCAAGGACTTGTTTGTCATTCTCACCAACGTCAGAAACTGTTGTGTTTCACTTCAAGAGTATTGAATGATAACTCCAATAAAGGCGAATAATATACTTAGATAACTGTGGCCAAACAAGTGCAAGACAATAGAAAATTATTTGTTTCGTTTTAATTATTGTGTAAGGCTTACGTTTGTAAAATGAAACTGGGCCGTTGGTGTTTGCGTCATTAAAATTATTCGGCGTAATTGGCGGAGATTTGACAGGCGACGCTGATTGGCTGCTGGGCCGGACATTTATAAAGCCGGATAACGGTGCGCCCTCCTTTCTCTTCCTCAAGCCGGCAAGGACGAGTCACCTTCGCCGTTTCTCCATTCCAGGACATCAAAATCATCCTCAGTTCACGAAAAAACCGGTAAGATGTGCTTTATTAAATTATAAGTATTATATTTTGATACATTTATTTCAGTAAAACTATAAGTGAGATTCTGAATTTTAGCTAACGTTTGCGTACTTAACTACTTCGGTGTTGCAATGTTATATTTCAGTAAATATAATGGTTCATGGTAATCTATGAGAAGTGTGTGTGGTAAGAAACGTAATAAAGTTAATGCGTGTTATAAAACAAATCCGAGGCACGAATATAATGGCGTGGTGAAGGTGAGGGGGATGGGATTATTCGAGAACGTTCTTGAGCCACAGTGTTCAAGATAGCCTGCGGAGCCGGTACTTCCGGTCATGTCAGAACAAAGGCAGGGTTTTTATTTTTTCGTGAGTCTTTTCTTATTTTTTTTGCTTTTTAAGAGGAATGATCGTTTCTTAAAGAGAACGACATTTGTATGTATTCGTATGTAGATTACAAATTGGTTACAGCGATTTTCAATGTAATTGGTAAACCGGATTTATCGACCACGTGACCAGGGCAATGGCGCTGTGCGCTCATGGCGGCCTGTCACGTGTTAGTTGATGGCCAAATTTACATTAAATTTAGGTTATTTTACGGGTCTATATGCCTCTTTTGTTTGTTAATCTTGGCAAGTTGTTCATTTTACCAACTCTGAGAATACAAAATAATATAGCCACGATTTTAAGACAAAGAAATGCTGCCGCCGACATAATCAAAAAAACACCCGCATTATTAGCATTTGATGGAAATATTGCAGGTGCATTTCCTTTCTTAATTTGATTTGCAATATATGTTTTTTAGGAAACATGTCTAAGGGACCAGCAGTTGGCATTGATCTGGGCACAACCTACTCTTGTGTTGGCGTGTTTCAACATGGAAAAGTTGAAATCATTGCCAACGACCAGGGCAACAGGACCACACCCAGTTATGTGGCTTTCACTGACTCAGAGAGGCTGATCGGAGACGCAGCCAAAAACCAGGTTGCCATGAACCCCACCAACACAGTGTTTGGTAAGTGTGGCAAATGTGCCTAACTACTGCTGGGATTTCTTATCTTATTGTTTTGATATTAATTAAAGCACAGAGGAAGAAAGCGTTGTGTATTGTAAATCCTTTGTGCATTAATGGTCTGAATTTAGGGACAAATTAAAGTTACTGTATTTTGATGCTTGTGAAAAGTGCACCACAAGCTTCCTTTTAAACGACCTTATCCCAGTTGTACAGATGTCTTTTCAAAAATCTTTTTTTTTCCTCCCTCCAGATGCTAAACGCTTGATTGGCCGCAGATTCGATGATGGAGTTGTGCAGTCTGATATGAAGCACTGGCCTTTCAATGTGATAAATGACAACACCCGTCCAAAGGTTCAGGTGGAGTACAAGGGTGAGACGAAAACGTTCTACCCAGAGGAAATCTCATCCATGGTGCTGACTAAGATGAAGGAGATCGCAGAAGCCTACCTTGGAAAGGTGACTCTTTTGTTTTCTTGAAATCTCTGCAAAGCATCTCCTTTTATGAACTGTGCTAATGAAAGCGTTTCTTCTTCAGACCGTCACCAACGCCGTGATTACGGTGCCAGCCTACTTCAATGACTCCCAGCGTCAAGCCACCAAGGATGCTGGCACAATCTCCGGCCTCAATGTTCTACGTATCATCAATGAGCCAACCGCTGCTGCAATTGCATATGGGTTGGACAAAAAGGTGAAATATCGCTCCAAACTGTGAAAAATTAAATTAAAACTGGTGTAAAAATTGTTATACCGATAACATGATCGTACTTTTGCCGTTCTAGGTGGGGTCTGAAAGAAACGTGTTGATTTTTGATCTCGGCGGCGGCACCTTTGACGTCTCCATCTTGACCATCGAGGACGGCATCTTTGAAGTCAAATCCACTGCCGGCGATACTCACCTCGGGGGCGAAGATTTTGACAACCGCATGGTCAACCACTTCATCGCGGAGTTCAAGCGCAAGTACAAAAAGGACATCAGCGACAACAAAAGAGCTGTCCGTCGCCTGCGCACCGCTTGCGAGAGAGCAAAGCGCACCCTGTCTTCCAGCACCCAGGCCAGCATCGAAATCGATTCCCTTTACGAGGGAGTTGACTTCTACACCTCAATCACCAGGGCTCGCTTCGAAGAGCTGAATGCCGACCTCTTCCGCGGCACTCTTGACCCCGTGGAGAAGTCTCTCCGCGACGCCAAGATGGATAAAGGTCAGATTCACGATATCGTGCTGGTCGGCGGTTCCACTCGCATCCCAAAAATCCAGAAACTGCTCCAGGACTACTTCAACGGGAAGGAGCTGAACAAGAGCATCAACCCTGATGAAGCTGTTGCTTATGGTGCCGGTAAGAAGCTCATTTTTGGCCTGAATTGCGCTTTTTCCAACTTTGTGTAAACGCGAGCCTCTGCAGAAGTGGCACACTAGCAACTGTCTCATGTCCTCTATTCCAGCTGTCCAGGCAGCCATCTTGTCAGGTGACAAGTCTGAGAATGTGCAGGACCTGCTGCTCCTGGACGTCACTCCTCTGTCTCTTGGCATTGAGACGGCCGGAGGCGTCATGACGGTGCTGATCAAGCGCAACACCACCATTCCTACCAAGCAGACCCAGACCTTCACCACCTACTCTGACAACCAGCCCGGCGTGCTCATCCAGGTACGGGCAAAGTGCAACTTGCTTTACAGCAGTAAAGTTGCGTGAAATTACTTGAGTTGACGTCGTCTATTTGAAACCCCAACAGGTTTACGAGGGCGAGCGTGCCATGACCAGGGACAACAATCTGCTGGGCAAGTTCGAGTTGACGGGCATCCCCCCTGCCCCTCGTGGCGTTCCCCAGATCGAGGTGACTTTTGACATCGACGCCAACGGCATCATGAACGTGTCTGCCGTGGACAAAAGCACTGGCAAAGAAAACAAGATCACCATCACCAATGACAAAGGTACGGCAACAAACTGCTTGGGACGTACTCGGAGGTGGCTAATGGCGGTGAGCTAACGTGAGCTCTTCGACAGGTCGTCTCAGTAAGGAGGACATTGAGCGCATGGTGCAGGAAGCTGAGAAGTACAAGGCCGAAGACGACGTCCAGCGTGACAAGGTGTCGGCCAAGAATGGCCTTGAGTCGTACGCTTTCAACATGAAGTCCACCGTGGAAGACGAGAAACTCGCTGGGAAGATCAGTGACGATGACAAGCAGAAGATTTTGGACAAGTGCAATGAGGTCATCAGCTGGCTGGACAAGAATCAGGTGCCTTTGTCTTTGGCAATGTTTTTTTCCTTTTGTTTTTCTCCTTTCACTGCTGTAACGTTAAATATGCTCTCTTCAGACTGCCGAGAAGGACGAGTACGAGCATCAGCAGAAGGAGCTGGAGAAGGTGTGCAACCCCATCATCACAAAGATGTACCAGAGTGCTGGAGGCATGCCTGGTGGGATGCCGGAGGGCATGCCCGGTGGCTTCCCTGGAGCTGGTGGCGCAGCACCCGGCGGCGGATCCTCCGGCCCAACAATCGAGGAAGTCGACTAAACACACAGTCGTTTCAGCAGTTGTGTTCCAAGAAGCTAACCCTCTTTATAGCAGTTCAAAGCGAAAGAGTGCACATTTAAAAACGGGGTTCAGGGTTTTGTTCATGTACTCTTAAATCTTAAGCGTATTAGCCACAGTTCGTTACATGCTGAAATTTCATTGTCTTGGCAATAAAGTTCTTGCAACCCTCTGTGGTCTGTGCGCCTCAACCTTTTATTGAGAAGTTACCTGAAATTAAAGATGCGCCCAGCTAGGTTTCTAATAAAATGGCTATCATTAGCTCACTGGGATTTACTCTCCTCTGATTAGTGCTTATTTTCAACAGTCCCAACTGGGACTAAGCAAATATCTGAAAATCGAATTGCCGTCATTAACAGGGATGAAAGGGGCCATTCAAGGTGATAATGTAGTTCGAACGAGCAGTCAGAAGACCATAAACTCCAAAATACAATGTACTTATTTAATCTGTCAAAGGTCGGTAACGCCAGAAACTTCCTTCCTGGGGTTAACGAATTCATGCGACTGCAGAGCTGAGATTTACTAAGCAGCATTTGAACGCAACATATGTGCGTCGGCGTTGCTAGGTTACCGTTGTACGCGAGTGACGCTGCTTAGCACCGTTTTTACGGACTAGCCGTTGACAGGTCTGCCTGCATTCAGGTAATTTCACTTTGCAGCATATAAAACAGATAATTTTATTTAGTTTGGTTGTTCCTCCTAAAAGAATCTGTTGTAGATAAATGATTGCCAAGTGACAGGTTGTGAAGTTTAGCGAGGGCTCCCGATAGCAGGCTATACAAGCTAAGTGTCGTTTCGTAAACAGTAAATAAAAACACATTCTCCGGAAAGCAAAAGAAACGTTTATTAGTTTTTACCGTAAACAGTGATGACTACTAAAATTCAAATCGAAGTTAATCCAGTAAAAAATAATTACGTTTCCCAAAAATGCTTTAACTTTCCAATAAGTAAACGACAAAGATAGCGATCTAAAATACCTGGTTAAAAGACCCCAGACTAGGACAAACCTTTACCTTCCAATCAGAGTTTTATTTAGTACAATGCATTATTTTTTTCCCCTTTTTATTCCAGTTTTTTGCCGTTATCACACACATTGTCCTCGACTCGCATGACAAAAGCATGGATATTGGAGTCGATTTAAAAAAGAAATCCCAAGTGCCGAAAACCGGCATAGGGAATCTGACTAGTCCAGTAATCGTGTCCAACCAGTGGGATTACGTGGAATCTGACACGGAGAGTTTGGCCCAGGAGAAAGTTTATCAGCAACAGCTGCAAAAGTCGATGGGGCGCCCGAGGCAAGCAATGGTGGAACAAGACAACAGCGGCCATGCTGGAACTGAGCCTGGAAGTGGGAATGAATGTGAAGATCTGCAGATTTACGACAGCCTGGAACTGGTAGATTACCCCGATGGCTGGAAGACCCCTCCACTTTCACTGGGGGATGAAGATAAACCAGACGGAAGAGGAGCAGCAGCGTGGTAAGGCCAACACATGAACTGGCAGGTTTGAATCGAATTAATAAAAGCTAATCCGAATGTGGTCACCAACATGTTCTTGCGGGCGCATAGCCTGTCTGTGACTCCTCTGTATTATTCTACACAAACACAGGCAGTTTCAATACGCTCTGTGAGTAATTTCATATCAGTGGCGCAACATAGAGTTTCAATTTGTACCAGTATTAAATTAGAGTGATGAAAAACATGAAAAAAGTGTATGTAGGATACGTGGATTCTATTTATTTCACAGTTGTGCGACAATAGTTGTAATATTTAAATATGAACGATATGACGTTTGGCCACTAGATGGCGCTGTTTGACCGCACTACAGCTAACCTGCGGTAAAAGGTTGTTGAATAATGTTTTGACTCAATTAGATGGTGATTGAAAAACACACTGCAGTGACCAATTACATTGTGTATGAAGCTTCAAAATAATTACTCTAAATACCGGCTTTGAGTGAGCTATTCACCAGAATGCCCAGTTAACTGTACTGCCACTTTTGCTGTCTGTGGCAAATTCATTAAAAAATCCTTTTAAAAATGAAATTCAGAAAAGAGACGCGGAGCTTTCACTGCAGATAGAAAATAAAAGATGAATGAGAGGCGGGTTGGACTGGTCTATTGTGGCTGGACGAGGTAATTAAAGTGCTTTTAGAAAGGCTTTCTTTTGAGGGAAATTATATTTGGATAGATAGATAGATAGATAGATAGACAGACAGATAGATAGATAGATAGATAGATAGATAGTTGGATAGTTAGATGTTTTAAGTATATCTAAAATAGACGGGCCTTCTGACCAAGTGCAGCTCTGTCTAAGAGAACATTGTTTCGCAGGAAAATGGCCAAATCATATTCCGACAAAAGCCGGTGTTTTCCCCGCGAGTCCCATCATCGTGTTCTCCCAATCCTCTCCACTGCCTCCCCGAAAACAGTAAACCTTTCCCCCCCCCCCCCCAACACGTTGCCACCGCAGTGTGTGCAAACTCAATCAGTGTTTCTCATTCAGGCAAAGAATTCCTATTTAGGCAAGTCCATTCATCCATCTTCACTATACTTTACACCTATCTCATTTCAAATATCGCCAGAGGATATTTGAGTATCACCCACATGACCAATTTTTAAATTATTTCCCCATTCACCGCCTGTCAATATTTGGCTGGCTTTTGTATTTAGGCATCTGTTTCCTGAGCACAAAATAATGGGCTGTTGTGTTAGAAGCAGCGCGCTCAGCTGCATGTTATCTATAGTACATTATCCAACTTGTCCGAGCTCGAGTCATTATAGAGACATCCTTTACCCTTTTGGCCTCATCCAAGTGAAGGGCCCTACACCAAGGCAACCCTACCTTGATGCACAGCATCATGGCGGGAGAATTAGGCTCCCCTTGTCCTCCCAGTAAGCACAACAAAGAGGCTCTCTACTATTTATTTTAATGAGATCTTTTCATCACCATCAGAAAGAGCATTTTACCCTGCAATTTCGAGCCATTTCATAAGCTGAAAATTACCATTTGTGAACCATTCCCCCACTAGTAGCTCTCAAATACGCTCTCATTAGTGAGCCTGGAGGTGAAAATACGAAAATTATCTGTAAATACAGGCTTATAGTCCCCCTCATCTGTTTCAATTTCAGAAGTCTCTGATGAGGCCTAGCTCCCTTTGTCTGAGCATATCATCATTGTAATAATGGTGTAATGCCTCTTGTTCCTTTGACCTCCTGCTATGGCCGTACGTGGCATTCAGGTGATTGAAAAAGCTTCTTTGGATATGGAAATCTAATTAATAAGGCTGCTTCCCAACAATTAAATGAATGGCTATTTATACGATTATGAGACGAGATCACATTCATTTGCTGTTTCTTTGATCATTACCTCAAATCACAAATGTGTCATGCATTTTTAGTGCGTCTGCGTATTTGTTCCCCGCGCAAGCAGAGATTAACATAGTTCTAAACTCACACCTTATGTTTCAAAACAGCCTCACGTCAGAAACAGGGGGTCTGGGTGTGGATCTAGCATTCATTTTGGATGTAAATCGAATACAAGATGTGACATATATTTAATTGTCCCTTTTTTTTTTTGATATTAACATAGTAAATCGCTCTCAGAAGACGAGGCCTTTTCGTACTTCAGCAGCGCCGCTAAAGAAGAATGTCGTCAAGGACACACGCTGGCGAAGAAAGGAGGATGCAGCAGCGCTGATAGTGAGCAGCCGTTCCATCTACATCTGCGAAATGGTCCCAGACGCCCGGTGGCGTGGACGCATCCCCAGCGTCGAGGCCACGTGTCTGAGCTTTCAGGACCTTCCGGTGTTAGCGATGAACATCGAGACCAGAGGACCCCGAAGAGCGAAGGGTGTGAACGGCAAAGACAAGCACCAGCGTCGAGCAGAAAGCTGCAGCAGGCCAGAAATGACATAGTGACAAGCAACAAAATAACCCTGGGGCGCAGCCCGAAGCAACACGGATCCTATCTGAAGACGCACGCGTCGAAGCAGGACGCGCTGCTTAAGGTGTGTGTGTGTGAATATCCTAACTTTCCAGCACATTGTCTCTGCTTATGCTGCCATCATGGCGGAATTTCATGGATGGCTTGTTTGGAACAGGTTGCAGTTACACAAACAGGCAGCAGGAGCTGCAATAACACTAATGATGACAGTGAGTGGTGCAGCACAGGACTAAATCATTTACTGGAAAGAGATGGCTAAAACCATCAGAGGAAAATATATTAAATTAGACCTAAATATTGAATGAATTTTAAAGCACACTCCGATATCGGAGACAGTATAAATAGATCGATTCTCGACTGCAGCTTTTCTCATGAGCACAATGTGGACCGACGTTGTCTGTGCCTTGGGGTTCTCTCCTGAGCGAGCCGAGCTTATGATCTCAGAGAAACATTGTTGCCATCTATATGCTTTTCTTTCATCTCCGGCACACAACGGCTAAGAGAACGTCCTATGTTGTTAGCTCTGACCGGGACTGGAAAATTAATTTGGCAGGGGAACATAGCTGTTTTCATCTGCCTAATCCTCTACCATATGAAAAAGGAAAAAAAAAAAAAAAAAGACCACGTCTGGCTATGTGGTGCTTATTATGAGTTGATGTGTACAACAAGAACATCAGAGAAACATGGCTACCAATAGGCTCTTAAACGTCTCTGCACCTGGCACAGTGGCATAATTGGTCAGGATGGCCCACATTCCCTATTTGTCGGGCTACGGGACTGTTTACGGGCTATAATACCCCCCGACCCTGTTCATCCATCTGAGCCCCAGCCCTCTACAATATCTCATATCATCACCATTTACATAGTCAAGAGCCGTTAGCTTTGTGCGGCTGTAAACAGAGCCGGAGCCTTTCCCTCTCTTCACTCCGTCTGTTTTGTCAGTTTTTTCCCCCCTGAATTTACTTGTTGGTTTTTCATTGGCTGGCGTCCTAAAGATGAGTCTTTCTTGATGGGGACATGGGTGGGGGGGGTGGCGTAAAAGAAAGGGAACCTCATCTGAATGCAGTTTGCTCCCTGTTTGAGCATGGGATTAATCTCTGAATTAGCGGGCTGAATAAGTCATTTTAATAGCCCCTAACTCCTCTGAATTTGTTTTTGTGTCATTTTAAGTTCTACTTTGGAAGGCTAAGCGGCTCCAGATTATAAACACAGCTCCAGTTGCAGTATCGTCCTACGGAACATTAAAAATACTCTAAATGATAATATAAATTCATTGTTAAGAATCAGGAGAGAGATAAAAGGTGAATGACTGTCCATCAGTTACATAAAGAAAAAAAAAACCCTATAAAAAAACCTCCAAAAAAACCAAAAACAAAGAGCAGACCCTTTAGAAATACCCTGTTTTAGAAATTAGTGCCAGATTCATCCGACAGCAACATGCGATAATTACTGATGTTATTAAACGTACACAATTTCCTAATGCAGTAAATGTTTATTCCAGTCAAGTGGCAGCGAGACGGCAGCGGCGATTGGCTTTGCTCCGGCTCGGGCCTCCTTTGATAAAGACAGAAGTAGCAGATCAATCTCCAGCTATTGCACTCACCCCTTAGAGTCCCCTCTCCTCTCGCAGACCCCTCACTTCAAAGCCAGGGGAACATAATGTACAATCTTTTAATAGCTTTAGTCCAAAGCTCTGGGGAGCTCTCTACCACTGTATACCCTGCCTGAGTCTAAACACCTAATCAAGATTACCTGGGCCGGCCACAATAGCGGCTAAATGCAATTCAAGAAACATGGATCCTTTGAAGTCTTCATTGCAAAAGGCAGATGTTTCCCGGGTACAGGAGGTAATACAGCGGGCTGCAATTGCTGGACTTTGTTGTGACATTGTCTTACAGATGAGCAATTGTGCCCCCCCCCACCGCCTCCCTCCCACCCCTTGCAATTTAGCAGAACTCTCAGGCAGCTTATCATGCTCAAAACGCTGTGCCGCCATGACCGTTTGCTCCGACGGATTCGGTTGTTTGTGACGGGTGAGGAAAAAAGGCATCGACGGGGCGACCGGATAAAGACACAGTGTGTGAGTATGTAAAGTCACTAACTGGACATGCAGTTGGTGATCATACACCCTAATACGCGGTGAAAGTCTGCACGGCGAGATTTGATCATTGCCATTAATGCTTGGCTCAAATTTAGAATCGCCGCACATGTTGCAATTGACACACGGTTTAGTTATTTGGACCAGCTGTGACCTGATTTCTCAGCCTATTAGACGCGATCACAAACACCCTTATTGATGGATGTGTCACAGCTGGATCCACTCATTCCTTGTGACCTTCACCTATTCAAGCCCAGAGAATTAGTGGCATTCAGTGTAAAAGTCTTCCGTCTGTCAATACCATCGATCCACTCAGATGGTCCTCTGTCACTGAGGGGAGTCCTGAAGTTGACTAAATGATTTTCATTACAGCATTACCGGAATACATTTCCGCGCTGTAAATGGGTGCATTAAAAGCAGCAGAAACAGCAAAATGATGTAATCAGACGTACTCAGAAAAGACAGCGATCGACAGAAAAGGATGTCTTATTGATACCCTGGAGTAAGTGTAGTTTGGTGAGTTCTAATGGGCCACAGTGAGGAGTGTTGATGTGTTTTAAACACTGCCGGTAGTAGATTTGCTTAAACCGTCAGCAGGCTGAGTTGCCTGTTTATTCTTGAGGGAGAGGAGTGTTTAGAATGCCGATTCTGGGGGCTCAAAAAGATAAAACGATGACATTTGGAAATGGTTGAATGTATATCAAACCCTCCATGTACGGAAAAAAACATGTCGCCGAAAAAAACAAACAAACATATGCACCAAACATATGCAGTCAACAGAGTATCAGTATGAACAAAGTGTATCCAAAAATGCTAGAAATCTAATCAGCTCCTGAACTCGGAGCACAAAAGATCCAGCCTCGAATCATTTCTGAGTGGTGGTAATGATACTGTAATTTTCCTAGCAGATAGATTACTATGAAAATCGATCAAAGCCTAATTTCACTTTTTTGGAAATCTATCAAAACTCAAAAGTAGACTCTTAGTTCTGACGACAGAGCTGCCTTTTTTAACTGCTGAGTTGAGGGGACGACACTGTAGGAGAGTCTGGACGTAGCGCGTTGTATGGTTCCCCGGAGACTACCACAAACAAGGTCAAAAAAAGTGCAAAAACGGAACGGTTCGGCGGAGGATTATTATTTTGAGCACTTAAACAGCCAGCTGGAGGTGTCCGAGCAGAGGACTGGGACTGGGGACTGGGGAAACACTTCCAACCATGTTGCTTGGGTCTCTTTTTTTGTTTTTTTGATCTCATTCAATCATTCACTGATTTGCCTGGTTTTGCCCTATTTTATCGACTTGCTGAACTTTCACTTTCACTTTGTTTCCTCTGGCCGACTTCTCTCAGAAGTCTCAGAGGTTTACTAAGAATCAATCTGCTGTCTGTAGTTGGTGCTTCCTAATGGGATATTTGAATTCCAACAGGTCACTCAGACCACCAAAGAGAGAGAACAGCAAGAAATGTCCTCCGGCCTGTCTCTGTTAACTGAACAGACCCATGACCCAGAAATGGGAGAGGAACTGGACGGCAATCGGAGCTCTCTGTGTATGACCTCATCACAGCCTTCATACAACTGTAGCATCGACCTCCACATGTCAACGCTGCTCTTTCCAATACCACAACAGCATGGTTTGTGTGCCGTTTGCGTAACATCAAAATAGCATCTTGGGCTGTGTGAATTAATTCAATTCCAAATCCAGTAGGTTTTTCCTCTCAACACGAGAACAGTCAGCTTCAGCAATCTTTCCTCCAAGACCTGGCGAGCATTCCAAAACCAAGGTAAAGCTTTAAAATGTTATTTTACTTACACTTGACCGCAATGGTCTATTGGCCAATTTCAATGACGTTTTACTGAAAACATGGCACCGTGTTACGATCACCACATCACCGTCAACAGCATCATCAACAGGGCCATTGTTGTGGCAACAGAGTTGAATTCATGTGCATTTCCTTGATTTATTTGTTGATTTTTGCTGATTTTTGTTTCAGATTAACTCCCATCCCAGGCGCGTACAAGGTGCTGCCCCCCATCGAGAAGCCAGCGAGCGGAGAGGATCTGGAGCAGGGCGCGAGCACAGCCTCCGATAGCTACCTAGCCCAGATGGAGACGAAGCATCAGTTCAAGCCCAGAGTCTCTTATAAGGTTGGCCAGCGCTAAATAAAGTGATCCTGGGGGGATGTTGCAGTAAGATCTGTTTTGATCATCAAACTCTGTGTAAAAAACAAAAAAAAAAGCAAAAAAACGTGACACATAAATTCAATTGATTGGCATTCCTCATTAATCCCCACATACACAAAAGGTTACGCAAATAACTGCCCCTTTGAAGTCTCCTAATCCCCTCAGATGTCTCCATACAGGGACTCGCCTAATCCGACAGGAGTGTTGCGGCGACTGAGGGCACAAAACAGCAGGTTAATTGTGCAGCTCCACACTTAATTGGCATAAGATGATGACTATATAAACCGCAAGGTCTGAAAGGCCAATTGAAGATGGGTTAGAGGATGAGGTGGAAAAGAAGAGGGTCTACGAGGCGCAGGGACACTAAAGATGCCAATTTGCATTTAATGATGTAACTGTTGTTTTTTTTTCTTCTTCTTCTTGGACTTTGGAGCTGTGCAGGTGGAGGGTTTACAGATGCAAGGCAGATTTAATTCATTAATAGATTTGGCGCCCTTTCCATTCAAGTTTTATAAAAATCAACTACAATCATGCCTTCTTATAGACATCTGTGAGGTTTGGATTTTATTTTATTTATCCTTTTTAGAATTTTTTTATAAAATCTTGCTGTGTTTTACCTGGTTTGTACTTACACACTTCAACTGCCAGACATCACCATGCCGTCCTCCGGTGATTTCCCACTTTTTTTCCCCACCTTCTGTGTCTCTGGCCGTTAACCGTCTATGCCTGACGAGATCAGCAGCCTCCAAACTGGAAAGCAGCCTGGCTGCACGGCCTGGGGGGCGTACAAGCAGATCAACCGGACTCAGGGGCTGGAGAAAAAGAGCCGAGGGCTCCGAAAGAAAAGCATCCCGTTGTGTCCGTGACGATGAAATCCTTCTTCCAGTCCAGACTGGAAAGATTAGTTTCCTTTTGTTTTGGCAGCATGTGGCTCCAACTGTCGCACCAGGAAGGAATGGGCAGAACTCCTTCATCCGTCACTTCTGGTAGCAACAAACTACGGCTCAGCACCGAGATTTTCTGCTTTATTTGGACACAACCGTTACCCGACTATTGAAATATTTTATTAATTTTGACTCAAATCAGAATCTAACCACTCAAATCATTCCGTTTCAACCGTTTTCATAACGGCTGAACGTTGATTTGAGTTTTAGTTTACAACAATGGTTTAGGAAATCCCAGTAATCCAATTTTTAACCAGAGCAGCTTATGCTTCACACAATACAAGCAGACATTTTAGATTTACCAATATATGAGGCTCTGTCTGAGTTTCCTTCCAGGTTTACTTTTTTAAACTAACAGTAAACAGTCTAAATGGTATTTCCTGTGTGGTTTTCATGAAACCCTGTCACATAAACACTGAATGAAGACTGGCTAATATATGATGTGTGACCTCTGACTTGGTGCATCACACAATCCAAAGAAAATAGAAAAAGTTGACGCATTGGATGCCTCTGTCTCTGTGTGTCTCACTCTTTCTCAGGCATACACACTTCAGGACTACAAGCAGCTTAAGTTCGATGTGGTGCTGAGCGGACTGGGTCCTGACTACAGAAGCATTGAAAAGACGGTAAGTGTGGACCACCCCCTCGTTGTGTCTTTGCCCTTGAACCAGGTAAATCTTGTGTTTAAATGATTCCACTCTGAGGGGAAAGCAAGGGAATGTGGGATTTTTTTTAGGGTCAAAATCTTAATTTCATTTACCATTTGGTGTTTAAATTGCTTTTTGGTGCCTCAAATGCAGTGTGACAGGTCTTTTTTTTTTTTTTTTTTTTAAAGCAATGGGGAATAATTTGGACAAACCTGATGATCTGTGTCATGCTGATGTCATTGTGTATCCGCTGACCCAAGTGTCTGAGTTTGCACATAACATTTCATTTAAGCGCTGCTTTAAGAAGTTAAGTGCTCTTTGGCTTTTGATATTTTTTTGTTAATCCCCCCCCCCGGTTGTTTAAATGGAGCCCGTTGGGCCAGTTTGAAACTCGACTGAACTCTGTGCATCTCCACAGAAAAGCTGTTAGTGAATGAAATGTGTAAATGTAGAATGAATGGCTCGCTGTGTTAAGGTTTTCTTAAGGGGGGGTTGGGGGGGGGGGCACAAAAGAATGGTCTTAGGGGAGACCTGGCTCAGTTAATTAAAGCCTCTTTTATAATCTGTTTATGTGTCACTCCTCTCACTCACTCGCTCTTTCACCATCGTCAGGCTGAGAAAATGAGACGGCAGAAGCAGTATGCAAATGCGATCCGCGAGCAGAACAAGAACATAAATAGGATACCCTTCATACCAGCCAAGGAGCCAAAAGACAATGACCAAAGAGTTCCCAGGATAAAGGTGTGTGTGTGTGTGTGTGTGTGCCCACGGTTTTACTGACTTCAGCCTTTGTAAACGCTGATACAGGAGATTTATTAGACAGCATTTGAGTTCATCAGCACCAGTGATCCACACACAGCCTCGTATGTTAGCGTTAGCTTTTTCATTCTCTCTTTTCAACAATCTCTCTGTTCTCTCTTTCACCGTAAGGCACTGGAGTATGCGAAGACCATCGCCAAACCCTCCGTGCCGCAGCAGCAGCCTAAGAAGAAGCAAGCGCAACGGCCCAGAGGCGTCATCGAGGCCTTGAACCTGTCCGAGTTATCCAGACTGGAGATCCTCAAAAAGCGGCACGAGGAAGAAAAGAGAGCCTTTGCTCTCCTCAGTAAATGACGGAGGGGAAGCAAATGCAAGTTTTCGTACATTTGGACAAACGAGTTTCATGTCTTTAAAGGAAGCCTTTAAATCTAAAGCTACAAATTGTCTTTACAACCGTCTTGCGTTGTCACTGGTGCGTCCGTGGTTTTTTTTTTTTCCAGTCTGAGTCAGAACAGCAGGCAGCAAACACTTGTTAGAGTAATCAGCAGCAATAATTGTGAGTCACATGGTGGCACAGTGGTGCAGCGGTTCACGCTGTGGCTTCACCTCTGGGCCGGGGGGGCTTTTCCGCGCTGGGTTTGTATGTTCTCTCGGCACGGCTTCTCTCCACCGGTTACCTCGCCCGGGGGACACTTGTCTACTTTGAAGTGGCCTTAGGTGGGAATGTGAGTTTGAAAATGTTTTGATGAGCCTGCCAATTGCCCACCGTGTACCCCACCACCACCACCACCACCACCACCTGAATGCAGCCTGTATGGGTGGGGGCCCCTTTCCGGCCCCCCGTGATGCATTACAAGTCACCGCGGCACATGATTACTCCAGCTTCCTATCACCTGTTTCACAGGGGCTGATTGGGTTCTGATTGACTGCTTCAGATCATGCATCAATACCAAACACCACAAATTATTTGGTGAAAAGTGTTTTTTCCTCTCTTTAAAAAAAATAAACCAAACAAACTCGGCCCTGTCGCTAAGCCCTCTCCGGCAGCTCATTTTACTAATTGAACCCTCAGATCATTGTCAAAGCGCAGTTTATCTCCGTGCAATATTTTAATTAGATTATAGTCTCTTTTTAACCCATCATGGCCTCTTTGAAGTTCAGTGTTTTTAGTGTTAAGTCCTCAGATGCGCTGTTGGAAACAAATGAGAGAGCCCTTTTTAATTTAATGAGAAACCCTGCCTGTCCAGACTGAGTCTCTTGTATCTTTTTCTGGACCCCGCCTACTTGTTTTTTTGCCATTGAAATCCAGTTAATTGAAGGAGTCTTTCACCACCATACATGAAGAGGGCCGAATTAGCATCCCTTTCTGCTCATTGGGAAGCGAAGGCAGACGTGGACACTTTGAAGTAAGGAACAAGCTTTCAGCAGGCGGCAGGCTCCCTGAAAATGAGCTGATGGCCCTGCTATTAAGGACCAAATGCAGATGCGTCCATGTGTTGCAAAACACTTAATCTCTTAATTGATCACCTTCTGCATGGCCTGTTCTCCGCGTAGCTTTCTCCCCGCCGCCTGCTAATCAGAATCACATTTGGACGAGGCGGCGATCACGAGGAAGTAAAGTACAACAAATGTGATCCAGAAAATAGCACATGTCTTACTATTATTATTATTATTATTACTAACCTTTTATTTAAATATGTTGTTGGGATTAGTAAACCATTTATTTATCACATTTATCTGCAATAAGCTGCAGGAATCATGTATACTGTATATTCAGTTCCAAAATGTTCAAACTATGGTCACCGAAGCAATTATACCATATGGTACAATTACAAAATGTTCTATAAATGATATTTAAGCACTTGTTTTATTAACTGTTCACAAATTGATGCTATAGATTTTTGTAAGAATTAAAAGTCCAGTCTTTCCTATACAATGGTTGTAAGGATGTGTAAATGTTATAAACATGTGACATGGCATATATGTTAAAAACCACGTCTGTTTATTCTCTTTTAAATGGAAATGATGACTGTAATCCATCAAGAATCACAAGGATCATTTGAATCCAGAAATCTGCAGCTTTTGCAACCGCATTGGTCTGTAAATGAGATAAATATCACCAACATATTTATTTCTTGCCCTGCTGCCAAATCCCCCAAACTCGGTCAAAGCTCTAAAAATTAGAGCATCAGAATTAGTTAAAGAAACTGATTTTTTTTTCTTCTCTTCAATACTGCAGCTCTAGTGCAAACGGTCCACATATTTGCATTGTAGAATCTTACCGTTGCCCTCTGTGTTCCATGTTGGCTGCTGTATTATAACGCACTTGATTCATTACCAAAAATGGTTTTAAAATAAAAAAAAAAAGCCCTACAAAGTACCTGCTTTAATCATTGATATACTATATTAACAGAAACGTTTTTATATTTCCGTTTTTGATTCTGAGTCGCAAATGAAATTGATCGTTGTCATCATCGCGCGTAATTTGGAGCAAAATATTAAAACTTGTTGCATTAAAAATAGGTGTTGGTGGCTTCACCTTTATCCTACACAGTATAATCTTCTTCCGCTGTCCGAAAATAAGAAGAAAGAGAAAATAAATTCAATCTAAAAAAAAAATCCGAACAATAAAACAGAGACGACAGTTATTTTACTCTTAGAACTTGTGTATTTACAGAGGAAATATGAATGCCATGACTCAAATATAGATCAAATATGATTTACAAAATTTCCAACAACATGGAAAAATAAGCACAGAAAATAAAGGGGGTGAAACAAAAGTGGTGCACCGAATGAAAAGTGCAAGAGCAATTAGATCATAGTAATAAGAATATCTACAGCCCTGTTAAAGTGGCTCTAAGACATGGCAGTTGCAGTGAATGGATCCACTCTGCATGCTCAAATAAATATTAACGTTAGTAATAATACATATAAAGCCCTCTTTGTTTAAACCAGGCAGCTGATTTTTTTTTTTTTAAACCGAAGGTAAGGAAACTCCGCGTTATTTACAGCTAATGTACAGATTATAAAACAATCTCTGCCTCCTACTATAGTAGATGATCCGGGGAGCAAATGTCGTCCTCGATGTCCACGTCGTCGTCCTCCTCGTCGTCGTGGTCGTCCAGCATGTAGGAGTCCGGCTGCAGGCCGCGCTTCAGTCCGCCGCGCTCTTCTCCGCCGGGTCGCCGTCGCTGGAGAGCTCCGTGGTCCGCTCCAGCTCGGCGGGGGTCTTGCGCTCGTCCTGCGCCTTCCTCAGCTGCTTCTTGTGCTTCATCCGCCTGTTCTGGAACCACGTTTTTACCTGTACAGGATTTAAAACAAAAAAAACAAGAAAAATAACATGAGAATGCGCATTTCGTGATGTACTTTATCACACTCTGATAAGTTATGGGTTTGTCAAATGAAAAAATAATTAAATGATTCAGTTTTGTATAAAGAAAAAGGTTTTCCAACACTATTTTGCCTTTTTATACGATATGTAATGTTGTATTTGCCCATGGGTTCTATGATAATCACCTTTAAATTCACATCATAATAGCGCGTTTTTTTGGTTGCGCGTGTTTGTTTTGTGTTTTATCCGTGGGTTTCTTTCTGTTTTTGCGTGCGCGCTCGTACCTGCGTCTCGGACAGGCTCAGCGCGGTGGCCAGCTCCACTCTCTCCGGCGTGGACAGATACCGCTGGATCTCGAACCTCTTCTCCAGCCCGGAGAGCTGCGAGTCGGAGAAGACCGTCCGGGCCTTCCTGCGTCTGCAGTGCTTCCCCGGCAACTCGGCGTGGTGCTGGAACAAGGCCGGCATCTGCATCCCTGAAGGAGAAAAGAAGCATTCATCCAACCATTCCAAGATATTGAGAAAACTCCCAAACAATCCAAACAGCCTGTGGCGCACGAAAACGGCGCTTTAGATAAAAATCGACTAAAAACACTGAAAGAAAATAATGAATACAAAAATACTGGGGAAAAAAAAACCCAACAACAACAAAAAGAACACCAAAAGTGAAAGGAATAAACCGGTTAGGAAAACTTTGAATCTCAGTTTGCTTGATTCAACTGTCATGTCAAACATGCGCTATTTCCACCCCCGTGCGTCAAAGAGTCGTACCAGACGTGAAGAAGTACTGGTGATGCTCCGGCTTGTGCAGAGGGTGGTGAGGATGCGGCGCAAGGATCGGGGTTGGCATCAGCGGGTATCCGTACTCCAGGATGGGCATCCGGGAGGCCAGACCGCCGCAGAACGGCGAGGGGATGACCTCCCTCAGCGGCTTGGGTTTGTGCAGTATGTCGTCAATGAAAAACGACGTGGATCTCTGCGCGGGCGCCGCGGACGCGTAGTTGAGACTCATTGCGTTGACTTTGACTGGGGTTTTTTTTTTTTTTTTTTTTTTTTTTTTGCACCTTCAGCAGCAGCCGCATCCGCTCTCCCCCGCAACGGTCTTCGCTCTTTAATGCGGACGCTGCGTAAATGACACTGAGCTGAGCACTTCACGGACATCAGTGGGAGGGCCCGTTCCAAACGAGCGTTTAGGTGCCTGCCGGAGCCCATTGGCTGCTTCCCTCCACCTTCCAGCCAACTGGAATTTGGTGAAGGACGAGAGGGGACCGGTTGGGGAGCCGCGTCTCGGTTGCGATTGGCGCACACGCGTTCGAGGCGGGTGAATGGACGCGGTGGAAAGTGCGGAACACCTGTGACCGCGCAAGTTAGACTTTAGTCTGAATTACCCAAATCAAGTTTAAGAAATGGATTTTTTTTAAAAAAAAAAGCACTCAAAGAATTTACAGACGATAAATCACCAAACTGTATCGGGCAACGGAAAACGAAATATTCCAATTTACAAGAACAGCTTCATCATTTCACAAATTAATTTCGGGAATTGGCTTTTAGGGTTTTTTTTTAAGAAATCAAAATAACATCTTTATGTGGATATAGTAGCAAATAATCTTTGTACTTCTATCTCTCCTTTCCCAAATGGAAACATAAACACCTCTATTTGCAAGGTAAACATAATCATAACCATATATATATAAAAATTTTACTTTACTACTTTACTTTTGCTTTTTATTTTTAAAAAAAATCTGTTTTCAAAGTAGCTTAACAATGGCATTTGGACACGGAGCTTATGGAACCTCAGTATAAAAAATACAAACCCGGGCCTATACTAGTTACAGGACGGTCCTTTCTAAAGGCATTAGTTTCCATCACGTGTGATGATGGTAATAAAGAAATGAAAGTAGAAAAGGGCCTTGCGTTTCACAGAGGAATCCATCATTCTATGGGGAATATTGTGGTTCATAAATTTAAAAAAAATATCATATCATATTTTTAAGAATACATCAACATGAAAATTGAAACGCACTCGGGCATGACACAAAATTTTGGAATAAATATATATATATCTATATATATATATATATATATATATATATTTAATAGTAAAAGGATTTTCTGCACATTGGCTTCCGAACCAGGGACTTTGACAGCTAAACGCCTCGCGGCGTGGGTGCGGGGGCTCTAGAATCCACGAAGAGAACTTGTGCGTCTCTTTCTCTGGAACGACGCCGCTTGTTTCACAGGGAGGATTGCTCTGCTGCGGGTCTGCCTGGTAATTCCGTGCAAATTGGCTGTAATTGTTGGTATTAAAATCCAGGAGAGTACAAGTGCCGCTCCTGTGCCCATTTGCCAAAGAAAGCGGTGCGCTGTAATTTGTTGATATGGTGTTGTCATCACATTTCCAATCAAGTCGCTTAATGTGAAAGTGTCTAATGTAGGCAGAATTCATGCTGCAATGCTATTAGGCAATTAAGGGAGATGTCAGAGCGGAAGTTGTAATCCTTGGGTTGGAGGACAGGATTTCCATTTGATCAGCTGGAAGCAGAACAAATTAATTACTGGGAATCAGTTACGCTGGAAAAGCGCTGTTCCGCTGCATTAGTTTGCATAAGTAGACGTGTGTGGTGCACATAGCTGGACTGTAATTAATTCTACCTGAGGAACACTCAATAATAACTTTATGCATGATTAAAGCGGATATGAAAGGTGCATAGATTTTTTTTTTTTTTTCCAAATCCATTAGTCTTAGTCGGGATCCTCTGCAGCAACATTTGGTTGTTTTTAAGAAGCCCCTGCAGCCTGCTCCCGTTGTTCCTGCGTGGCAAATGTGAGGGAAAAAAAAAAGCTTTTATAAACAAGGCCAGATGGAGGTAACCCGCTGCACCTGGCGGAGCGTCAATCCCCTTTATAGCGCGCACCGGGATAACAAGTTGCTTTTAGAGGGGAATTAGAAAGTAAATGAATCAAATGGTGATGAAATCGACTTAAAGATCGGTTTTGAAACGCGCTTAAGCGGCTTTTTGTGTCCATTTCATTAAGTAAAACCGTGAGCCGGTCAGTCAGTGCGTCACTTGGATAAGTGACACGTTTGGATGAAAGGTGGCACTGGCGCATTGGTAATGCGCGTCTTACGCCCGCCAGACAGGTGAGAAACAGCCTGAGAATAGAAGAACTGGAGCTGATCTGCATGAGAACAACAGCAGATTACAAACAAAGCATGGTCACATGAAGAAACCTTTTCTTGAAGAAAGGGAGAAAAAAAATAAGAGGCTGAGAGAATCGCTCCGTTAAAGCGAACACTGGCTCACAGACGCGAAAGAATCTTAGTAAAACTATTCTAAAATGTCAAATGTGGTTATTTCTGTACTGCTGATAATGGCAAATGGACAGTCTTGTATTTTTTTTTTACCACTTTTGACTCTTCTTTTTGGGCTTCTTCTCAATGAGAAAAGCGTTTTGGATTTTGGATCTTAATACGTCACGACGCGTGTAAGGCGCACATAATTGCACATTTTATTTTGTTAATTTTTTATTCAAACTTCATTTATTCCGTGTCGATCTTGGCATCTTTGTTGATGGTGACATGAACCCCTCAAGTTCTTGCGGTCCTCGCGTTTCTCTGTCTTCTAATGAGAGTTGGTGGTCCTGGGACACTCATGCATCCGATAGGCGCACAGATAGAATATACCTGCAGAAAAAAAGAACAGAAGGCACCGCTTTATTTCAGACCTGGCCGCGTGAAGACTTTATGAAAAACAAAAAACAAACAAAGAAAAAAAAAAAAAATCCGTAGGTAAATACTGTTTTATCCATCAACAATAAAAGGAACCAAGGAAATGGTCACAACAATCACTCTAAAATCCACCTTTATTTATCTTCGGTGGCCAAGAAGTAACCAGGAATCAAGTTATCCAACAACCTTTAATTTAAACAATTTAAAAGTGCAAATGATAAAAAAAAAAAAAAATTCAAAAAGGTTTAATGATTACAAGGTCACAGTGCTAATGGTCATTTTTAGGCCAGCCTCATTTATTATTTAACTCGATGCATTAAATAATTCCATACATGCAAAATGCAAATAAATAAAATAAAATAAAACAAAATACTCTCAATATTTTTTTTTTTTTTCTCTCTTATGAAAAGTGGAAACATCTTTCAAGAAGAAAAGCAGGAGTCTGATCCTGGATTGAAGCTCTTGACTACAGTCTGTCGGCTTCATTTACAGCTCTCCGTTCGGTTTGAAATGACAGCAAACTGAATTTTGGTAGCTTTCCTGTAAAATACTTTGCATATTTACCCGAGAAGAAAGTGAGGACCACCGACACCCAGCCAATGATGTAGGACCAAGAGAACCTCCAGTTGCCATAGCGTTTCCCGTAATAGTTAATTGTTACCCCAGTGTACACGGCCATGGCTAGAAACACCAAGAAGCCTGGAAAGGGTCAAAAGACAACGTAAAAATGTCAAAATGTTCAGCATAAACACTGATTTTGAATCCCAAACCCCCAGGTGAGCGCAGTGGCGGGGGAAAATATCCGTTTTAACAGGGAGGAACGTTCAGCAGAACCCGGCTTAAAAATAGGAACCATACTGTTGAAAGCCGTCTGCGAAAACGGCTCTTTGTTACACAAACTGGAAACGAAGGATCAGGGGCGGCCACGTGCTTGCTTGTGCGCGTCAGAGCGGATGCAGATTCCCATCATCGCTTACCAATGCTTTCGCTGTGGGGGAAACACTTTCTTGGCATACAGTAGCGCCACAGGCCCTGGTGCATGTAGTTACCAGACTGCCGATACTGCATCCAGTAATCGGTTGCTGTGTAAACGATCAAGAGGATGTTCCCCACTCCGGCACAAATCAGCCCTCCACCCATAAAGCTGTACATCCTGCACATGCGTGCGCGCACACACACACACACACACACACACACAGGAAGAGATAGAGAGAGAAAGAGAAAGAGAACAGAAGGTCACTTAACACAATTCATATTTCAGACACTCACCTCCATAGATGCAGGCATACACACACTCAAACACACACACACGCACGCGCGCGCACACACATTTGAAAAGCACAGGAGCTAATTGTCAATAATCATGATATAATTGAACATATTTGTATTAAAGTGAGCAGTGTTTCGCTGCTATACAATGGACGCATGTGTGGGCACACACACACACACCTACACACACACACACATACACACAGGTGCTTTGATAGTTGAGACATCATTGTTCCACCTGGATGCAATATCCTGTAGCCACCCTGACCTCTTCACTGAGCTGTTGTGATTTTTTTTTTGTTTTTTTTCTCGGAGGGAGGCTGACAGATTGATACGTCCTCTTAAATCTGATATCTGCACAGGATTCCCGTTGAAGAGCTCCGTCTTTCTCCTTTATTGCATTTGATTTCTGAAGGCAGCTGCATCGTCCACATTTACACCGGTGCTGCCGGAAGCTCCGCACAAATTAACGGTCACAATTCAATTTTTAAAATGAATCATCCCGCTTTTCTTTTCAAAATTGATCCATTTAAAAGCCAAATTTGCTTTGTCAGAACTATCAATCACATAACTACACACTTATTTGTTCTCCTGCAAACTAGTGAAATTATCAAAAATTGTAAAAGGTTCATACGTTAACCAAAAAGAAAAAAAAAAAAAAAAATCCATGTTAGGAATGAACAGAAAACAAATTAGCTAAAGGGACGCTTTTTGTTATTGGTAGAACCAACACGATCTTACCTTGA
>CAAE01014557.1:1130654-1154000 GCA_000180735.1 Tetraodon nigroviridis
GACAGCAAACACCGCGAGGAGACAATAGGTCAGAGCCCAGCCAATGAGCGGCCGCTGGGGTTGGGGAATCTGCTGAAAAAACAGAACCAGTCAAAGCTTGGCAAGCTGCAGGAATACTGATGACTGCATGCTTTTGGTTGAAAATGGCAAGCCAAGCATTATTAAAGTCCAGCCTGGGGTTTTTTTGTTTGTTTGTTTGTTAGTTTTTTTCTAAAATAAGGAATAAAGTACTTGAACAGTCTCTTTTAATTAATTTGTATCAAGTCCAGCTACTGATTAAAGCACAAAATGTGGGCATATTTTGTGTTTGAGGGATAAATTATGCAGTCTAAGTAAACGTGACAATATCTTTTTTTCTTTAGTTCAAGGAAGAGTGCAAAGAAAAGCCACTGCAACACTGAAAAGGAGACGACTGTGATCCAAAACATTTTAAAAAAAAGAAAAAATAATTAAAAAGAGAAACGGACAAAATGAAAAGCGTACAGGACGAATCTGTGTCTTCCAGAGCTTTGTGCTACTTTTTTCATCATCACAGCAGCATTATAAAGATTAGCATTGAAGGTAAAGATGCTATTGCTCTAAATATAAAAAGGAGAGGTGCATCAACCATCAATTACAGGATATAAAATAAACAAAAAAAAAGGTTCTTTTCATTACAAACCACGTGTTTTACAGCTCAGTTTGTCGTTTTTAAGGCTCTATATTAATTTTGTATTTGTAAAAAGTGCTTGTGTTACATGGCATCACACCTTTGCGTCGTTCTTTCATCTTCTCACCTGGACTTTTTTGTTTTTTTAACAAAAATAATAATTAATAACCTAATGTTGAATAAAAAAAACAAACAAACTTAAAAGCGAATATTTAGGCAATACAATATTTTATATTACATTATTTTATTTTTCATCTTGTACAAAATTTATGCCAAAAAAGGAGAAAACAGCAGCCCCAGGAGATCTGCGGATGCATGGTCTCAACGGATTGATGGATGGATGGATGGATGGATGAGAAATCTTTGTAAACCTTTGTATGTTGCCGTAATTAGTGAGATCATTTTCACTTTGCGCAAAACTGTTTCCAAAGACTGAAACTTTCCGACAGCGTTCTCCCGCTAACATTCTTTAATGTGACGGAAATTCCGTGGTTAGCAGCGGCGGCGGTAAATGGAGCCAGCAGATGTTGGCAAAACACCTCACACCAGCACACATCCCTTTACTCTGCTCTCCCATGATATTCCCTTCATTGCGACGGCCATGTTCCTCCCCACATTTGGCCGGGGCCTTGCTTTCCCTTCCTTTCTGCACACCTACACACACAAGCACACATGAGCCCTGAAGATGAAAGCAGAAGAGTAGCTCCATTACCTGCATTACGGCAAGTTGCTCAGACCAATTGACAACAACAAAATGCCCCAGAAAAAGCTTTTTTTTTTTTTCTCTCCCAGATTTGAGTGCTCTACTTACATCTAACTTCATTTTTATAGACCACAGCCTATTTTCTTCCATCTGGAGTGTGGCAGCCAGGAGGGCATTTGATATCCTCCCTTGCACCATCAAAGTGGACAATATGCCTCTGTGACAGAAGAGCAAATCCACGCTTTGGTGAATCCATCCAGCTTTTGAGAGATTAATTTTGTTATGGAAAGTCTACATTTGTGTGCTATTATGGCTGAGTAAAGAGCCCATGCAGGCCTGCAGGAGATAATGTGACGAGGCTGTGATGAGTAATTACTGAGAGAGAGAGAGAGACAGAGAAAGAGTTTGGGTGTGTGTGTGTGTGTGTGTGTGTGTGTGTGGTTGCACGGTGCCATCGTGGTTGTGTTTCATTCTGTCCCAGATGTCACGAACACCGAATTGCAGGACTGCTTGTTACAATGATGAGCTGATGTTCTTAAAAAAGAAGTGATAATTCTGTGAAAACAACAAACCAGTCTTTATACCACACAAAAGATCATATCACATGGTTAGTTTATTAAACCCCCCTGCTTAGCTGAAGGCTTTTTTTGTATGAGCTCATGAATGCTAACCTGGGCATTGACAGGAGTTGTTATGTATCATAATATATTGCATTTGTAAAAGTCCAGTTATTGTTGTAATTTAATAATTCGATTGTTACATGTGGAACCTGAGGAACCTGAGGAACCTGAGGAACCTGAGGAACCTGAGGAACCCGTCCTGAAACAAAGAGTGATTGAATTAAGTGCAGGCGTGTACCAATTAATCCAAGAAATCAAAAGCAAACACAAAAAAATCCACAAAAACACCCTTAAAAACACACAAAAACAAAGCATCCACCCGCAGATGTTACACTGAATCTCTAAAATCACCTCACCATCAATCACCAATCACTGTGACCTTTTTTCTCATCTTTATGCCAATCATCATTTCTTGCTCACAGAGCCTCTGGGGGCTCTCTGGTGAGGCATGGTTCCCATCACCATCAACATCCTCCCAGAGTTGAAAAGTTGTCGTGGTTTTCATCCGTCGAGGTAACTCTAGTCCACATCCCTACACTCAGATTCCACACTTGCTAAAACAGGACACGAAAGATATTTTTTAATTGTTATTTAAGACTACCCATGTAGCTGCATAAAAAGTGGTTTTCTTTTTTATGCGTCCATTCCTCAGAGAGCTATTAGCCACACTGCTGCTGCAGACAAAAGGAAAATCCCGTCAGTTTACAGTAGAGATATCCAACCCATCAAACAAAGGCTTTGCTCCATGTCTGGTTTTATCACGAAACGAAAATTCTAACAGCAAACTTGCCCCCTAGACAAACCTTTTAGAGGTGACGCTGCAGCGAGCCGACAACGGCGACATGCTGATATATTTTTCAGCCCGTTCTGCTCATAAGTCACGAGGCCACGCGAATCCATAACGTCCTCTGAGGTTATCGACATTAGTGGGCAAAATGCTTCTCAATCTTTATGTTTCAGACACATTTGGCTTAAATGCTCAAATCAAACTGCTCGGAATTGAATTTTTGAACCTTCAAATGGCTAATTTGTGCAGCAAGTGCTTTCAGCATTTTCCTCGGCAAATGAACGGAGGCTCTAATCATAAGAGCATGTGGACGGCGCTGCCTCTCAACAGCCACCCAGGAGACGGTCGTGCGAAGGGGAGAGAAACATTTCCACTTAACCACTTAAATGAATATATCAAGAAACTAATTTGCCATTTTAATTGCATGATTTAGGAAGACGCTACTTCACTTGCCCCTCTTCCATTTTGTTTGATTTCCAATGTGAGCACACATTAGATTGATCTATAAAAGACTGCAGAAATCACAACACTTAAGTCTTTTCATTTTCCTCTCCTAATGAAATAATTGAGATTCCTGTCAGTGTCTGCACTTAAGCTGCACACAAACATCGGCGGGATGCTGTGCAGCTGAATGAATCGTAAAAGCCTTGTTTTTTGTTTTTTTTTTTTCTTTTTTCCCTTCTCTTGTTTGTAGCCTGGCCTTTTCTCTGCTTTCTGCCTCTCTCTTTTCTGTCATCTGAGAGTTTCATTCCATCTGTCAAGCCCAGGAATAGATCAGTACATCCATTTTGTTGAGATTTGCTGTTCCATTAAGTGATTGCTTGCTGATATAGGCAGGGACTATTCTTCTGATACGCTCCCTGAGACAGCGCCTGCAGACATTAAGGACAGGGGGAGAGAAAGCATCTCGTAGCATGTGGCTCCTCTTCCCCGGGCTATTTGCCAAGACTTGATTCTGAAGTGTCAAAATGGGCCTGTCGTTACAGCTAATCATGACTGACAGCAGGGTGCTTTAAAGTCCATAGAAGTTGGAAACTTTGTGTATGTGTGTGTTTGTGTGTGTCTTATGGAGTGCTGATATGTAGTGTTTAGATGGTACTTCAGATTCAGAGTCCTTGCAAATCCCGAGCCCCTTTCTGGTGTTATGTTTGGTCTTTCATACTCCAGTGAGAGTTCTACTAGGCACCTTTTTCTTTTTTAAAATATCACCTTGTTTATTTCCGTTTGATGCTTCAGCTACAACATTAGCATGCGCGCTAGCATCAGATTACTTCCGACGTGTTTCCCGCCATCAGCGGGTCTTTCCCGTCATGTAACCCCTTTTTTATTGGCGAATAATATGCTTGTGTGGACAGATTTAACAAGGTTTAAACACTCCTATCTGCCAAGCTGATGCCCACTTCACGCTGTCTGCGGTCTTGCTCGTTCATGCGGCGATCAACATCAGATTATTGCTCTGTGATTGACCCGCTAGTTGGTGAAGAAAAGGGAAAAAAAAATTGAAATGAGATCCACGAGCATCAAACAGGTCAAGTCTTTTCACAGTGTTGTGGAGAACGTAATCATAGACGCGTCATAAGGCAGCTCAAAGGCCACAACAGCCCCCTGCTGGGCTGACATTCTCAACGTGCCTTGCCCATTAATTCTGTCATTGTTGTTTTGCCCTGGCCTCCTGGAGTCCTATCAAAGACTCAATAACCAGTGCTTAACGAAAGCCCACTGCAGACCTCCTCCCTCCCCCTCCCGCCCTCCATCTCCTTGTCGCCCACTCGCTGCTATAAACCATCTGACAGCTTTCCGGTGCACAGAGCAACTGCTTTTCACTTTGACATGGGCTGGTTGAAAAGGCCTTTATTACCTTGTAATTGTAGGAGTCAAACCCAATTAAGCAAATCTGTATGGGGGCAGATGCTGCTTTAAACCAGCACACACACACACACACACACACACACACAGAGTAACAGGGACCCCTGGTTGTGCAGGAGATTTCTTATTGAGTCCTCGCTGGTCATTTGGTCCTTCCAAGTAAGCACGAATAGAAACATAAAACTGCCACCTCAACCATTGAGGTCATGGGAAGAAGAAGAAGCAGAAGAAGGAAAAAAAACGGCGCTACACGGCAGCAAGCCCACGAAAAGAGAGCCGGGCAAAAGCCATTTAATCCACAGGGAAGGTGGTAAGAAAAGAGGGGCTCAGGCCCGCTTGACTGCTCCGGTAGGGATCAGCCCAGCAGCGAGGGACTGCCGCTCCAAGGGCAAACGCTCCCATTCAGGCGGCACGCCACCCCCCTGAGTCCAGCACTTCCTGTCTCTGGGAGGGCTGGCTGTGGAAATTAGGAAGGTAGCACTGAGGCCGTGTTCATACAATGCGAGGATAAACGTGAGGGCGCTTCGTAGTCCCTAAGATTTGATCGCTCAGAGTCGCCAAGCAGGTGCTGCTGACAGGGCGCCATCGATTTATCAACGAGAGAAATATGGCCTTTGTGACGTTCCATGGTTTCACTCTTCATTCATCTATATTTATGGAATGCAGTGTGACTTGTAGGTTCTTGTAGGTCTGAGCTGATTTGGATACACAACATGAATTAAACGAGATTTTAGGTGGTTTGTGCATCAATTTTGTCTAGTTCAAGTACTGGGTGATCTTCACCCCGAGTTATCTCCACCAAAATCCTGGACACTGGAACTATAAAATACACACAGCTGATAGGGATAGATTTTAAAGTGATTTGTAAAAAAAAGAATTATTCCTATAGTATTCATAACACTTTCCACAGGATTACACATGTACATTAATGTTATTATTATTAGTAGTAATGCGGCCCCGGGGGGGGGGGTGGTGGTGATAATAATAATAATAATAATAACTGGTGCTGCTTTATAGGTCATTTGTACCAGGCTGCACGTAAAGTAGAAGTGAATAACTGTTTTATTTATCATCTGAAACTGAACTATGTATCATTTGGAAAAATTACAGGGTTTTTTTGTTACACCTGTCTATGCCTCTATATTGACACGTTTATTCTTTCCCTATTACGTTCTTTTGTTGTATTTATTTGCCACATCGTTACGGCCCATCTGCGGAGCAAAAAAAAAAGGTCGGGGGCTGCTGGTGTAAATGGCCTAAACTGCTTATGAACACGCTTTCAATACTTTAGTTAAGCAACAAGACACTGTCCTTGAGAAATTAATATACGTTATATACGTTTAAAGGGTGAAGCATGTCTGATCTCAGTTATCCTCTACGTTTGCAGACAGATGACCGAAGGCTGTCACCGACCAGCTTTCAGTCGGTCAATCGTCCCCGACGGCTCACGGGGAACTGAACTAATTAGACAACAGCGACGCGGCCTGATGAGCAGTGTGTGTTTCTGCGGCCACACCCGTCCAGCTTTGGACTGACATGGAAGCAGTGAACAAGCAGGACATTGTCAGCAGCAGGCCCAGTGGGTATCGCGTGAATAAGAGCACTCACCCAGTTGATTTAAATGTGTGTGATCTCACGCCTCTTTCACTCCCACCATTGTTACTTTAGAAAGGACGGGCCATAACGGGTCAGTGGACGTGCACAGCCGTTAACAGGCTGTGTGTCCGTGTGTGTGTGTGTGTGTGTGTGTGTGTGTGTGTGGGATGGGGGGGCGTTGTTGTTGTGAGGTGGTGTCAGCCTTTTCGACACAGTTTCTTTCTTAGTAGCCAGGAAATTCAAACATCAGGACCTGGACCTTAGACGTACAAAAAGTCATGTGGTTAAGAATAATACTGCTACACACACACACACACACACACATACACACACTCGTCTAATCATGTGCTTTAACCTTCTTTAACCACCCTCATTAATGATGACAATCTGTTCTCCATCCTTCATGGGGTTACGCAATTGTGTGTGTGTGAAGATAAAGATGTTTGTTTGTACAGAAATGTACAGAACTGTCACACAAACGTCACAGTGTCTCGTTCAATGGTTTGGCGAACTGTTCGGCAGCTTTGACCAGCAGAGGTTCCCAGAGAGCTCCGAACTGAAAAAACCCCTCAGTTAGAAAAAGCTTTTCAGTAAAATGAATAAAAATATTGCCACAATGATGATTGGATAGTGCTTCTCCTCTGAGGAGAAGTCTTAAAAGGTCTATTCTGGACAAAAGCCCAGCGGAGAAGTGACAAAAGCCTCGACTAGCCCCTCCACGTCCTTCTAAGTCAATGTGCCCATTGTTTTGGAAATGTCATGCAAATAAGAAAAGGTACACGTGGGACTATCTGAGCGGCACTCAACACTGTCTACAACAGAGCTGAACACGTGTTTAAAGGACAACTACGTCATTGAGACGCTGATAAATGTTCCACCTGTGCACATCGCGCAAATATCCACTTAATAGGACGCCTAGATTCCCTCCCTTGGTTGGCAACTCCATCAATCAGTCCGTAATGGCAACAGGGAGACAAAAGCAGCGGGGACAAATGAGGAGGCCAACAGTCAGTAATTAAGCAGTTTATAAGGTAATCTCATTAATTATCTCCTCCGCTGGATGCTAAGTTCTCTGAACATCCTGATTACATGCTTATTGATTTGGCGTCCTATGACGAAATGTTTCTCGCTCCACATCTTAATGGACTCAAAAGGAGGAGTCATTTACAAATGGCTTTGAAAGGCCGAGCGCCCGCGTGGACCTTTCAAATGTTACTTGAAAATGCAGTTTCACCTGTCGTTTGCAGGATGCTTTCATGCACTTAGGGAGAGGTCACACAAACAGCGATGTAATTAGCCATCTCCCTTTTACAGCGCCTGCTGATTTGAAAAGCATTACACACCTTTTCTCCTCCATTCAGCATTAATCAGTCATTTCCAGGGGCAAATTGCCAGGCTTGTGAAAGACAGAGCGTTTGTTCTGGCTGGCCGCTGCGTGAGGCTCCTTCTCGGACGGCTTTTGTCAAGTATACGTAGAGAGAGCGGCGCCAAGCTTTGTGTCGGACGTTAATCCACTGTAGAAACGGGAACACGCTAGATTTATTTATTTTTGTTAGGTAGGGAAGCTTTTAGATTTAAAAGAACCTAAAGTGTAAACAGCCACTGGCCACGATGATCGCTTGGTTGCATTATCAAAAAAAACCCCCAAAGGTTCAAACAGTGAAAAAAAAGAATGAATACAATCAGAACAAAACACCATTTTTTTTTAGATCGTAACAACGCATAAGCCAATAATGCAATGATATATTAGTTTTATTAGCATATTTCCGGCAGTAGAAAAGAAGCCCACAAATAGTGAGTTTTAGCCGAAGCCCCCCCCGGGAGCCTCAGCCCGGCTCACGCCGAGCCGCTCAGCGTGACTCTAAATGCAAATAACGAAGAAATGGAAAATGGAGGCCAAATTGACCCTTTCACAGCAT
The DNA here is from genome assembly GCA_000180735.1 of Tetraodon nigroviridis. Taxonomy (NCBI): domain Eukaryota; kingdom Metazoa; phylum Chordata; class Actinopteri; order Tetraodontiformes; family Tetraodontidae; genus Tetraodon; species Tetraodon nigroviridis. The sequence continues at coordinate 1,138,795 of CAAE01014557.1, forward strand.
GTTAAATCAGTTTGTATGGGTACCTGGAGCGGCTGTCCCCCTCCCGTCAATAAAATAATTTAATAACACATTATACTCTTTTAAAAAGGCCCATTTGTCAGACCAGGTGACTCTTAAAAGTGTCTGTGGATTAGAGACACCCTGCATCAGGTACTAATTCAGCCACAATCGATATGACTTAGGTTGCTGTTGTGCTGTAAGTGAATATTAAAAAAAAGAGTATTTCAGTTAAAATGTCTATTGTGCAGAAAGTCAATACAAAACAATGGGGGTGGGAGTGGGGGTGGTTTACTGAGGTTGAGTCTGTCTGTGTGGCTGTGTTACGTGTAATTTGCAGGACAAACAACACAATCAAAAATACTCGTGATAGCGGTTGGAACGTTCTCCAGAAAATAAAACCTGGTTTCTGGTAAAATCTGGGTGTAAAGTCAAGTTCAGTGGGACGAGCCCCCACACGTTTAGCCCACATCCCTTGTTTTCACTCATCTGACACCATGAGTGTCTCCGTAGTCTCCATCAACCCTTAGTAAAGCACTATAAATGTTATTTTTGCAGAAGTTGAATGTTTCTTTGGGTCAATCTTCTGAGATCAAAACTTAAACTCTACATTTCTAAATCTCCATTTGCATTCTTGCAAAACCTTCTCATTTGTCGTTTATTGCATGATCACACACACTCTGTGATATACACTGTGTACTACAAAAAAAAAAAAAAGACACTCCAAAAAGCACGAAACCAGCAGCTGTGACTGAATTCAAATCAGTTTATATTGAGATTTTAGATGATGCATTTCAAGAATATGATATTAACCTAAAAGCACAAACAACCGGGGACGATGCTAATCATAAAGAACCTAGCAGACCTGTAACGCAGCGCATTCATGTGTTGTTCCGCTTTGAATTCTATTTTTAAATGTATTGCCAGTTTGACATTATTTTTAAACCTTCCTGTAGCCACATTGTGCCGCCTGCATTAAAGGAATTACATTTGTCCTCCCTTCGCAAGCCGCTCACGGCTGCCGCTCGCGCGTGTGCGTTTGCGCGCGTGTGTGGGTTCCATGCTCGGCTGGGCGAGGCAGTGATTTGGCATGTTAGTGAGTGTGTTTGGGCTAATCAGACAGAGGGGCCACTATAATGGACAGAATCTGGGCAGAATCACAGCTGAACCGGCTGCTGTGGGGAGCCAGTAATACAACTAATTTCTCCACTGTCTCAGCAACCGCACCGACAGAAATGGGGTCAACAAAGGTGCAGGCAGCATCAAATGAGCAGCTGTTGCTTTTCTCATCTTACAGGCAACAAAGTGAGGGAGTCTTAGGTGAGACAATGCGCATTTCGGGTAAATTCCGCAGAATGTATATACAAATTAAGGGCAGGACCCGCGGCTATTATTTTCCTTCTTGGCGGCCGTCTTGCCTTGGCTGCGATGCATACTGCGTGAATCACTGCAGCCCTGTGATGAAATGCGGATTCCTCATAGACTTTTGCATTGGATGTGATGGAGGAACAATTGGCTATTATAAAAACAGCTCTCGTAGGGAAATAAGGCGCTAGTGTGTACATTAGAAAGGCTGCAGGTATCGGCGTGAAGTGCGGGTCCTTGCGACGGGATGTCATGCATGTTTTAATGCAGATATTAAGATCAAATTGCTCGAAGCTGTGAGAGTTTGTTGTCCATTTTCCCTGTGATTGAACTTGTTCAATTCTGAGCACAGAGAACAAATACTTCATGTCATCAGCATCCGTAGACGTTAGCAACCAGCTGCGAAACACAGACGAGATTGGGCAGTAAGTGATTTGTCTATTCTGACTGGAGCATTATCTGTTCTAGAGAATGTTTCTGCTGTGACATCAAACTAGTTTGATTTCATTCAATTTGATAAGCTTAATTATTAATTATTGTTGTTTATGTACCTAACACAAGGTTCATTTTTAAAAATTGTCCCAGTATAACCAGTCCACTGATCTGCTCTCTCCCAGTAAAACCAGTTCATACCCTCTCTGGCCCTGTATGACCAGTCCATTTTTCTGCTCTCTCCCAGTGTAACCAGACCATTTAGCCTCTCTCTCCCAGTATAGCCAGTCCATTAATCTGCTCTCTTCCAGTATAACCAGTCATTTAGCCTCTTTTCCCACTATAACCAGTCCATTTAGCCTCTCTCTCCAGTATAACCAGTCCATTTAGCCTCTCTCTCCAGTATAACCAGTCCATTAATCTGCTCTCTTTCAGTATAACCAGTCATTTAGCCTCTTTTCCCACTATAACCAGTCCATTTAGCCTCTCTCTCCAGTATAACCAGTCCATTTAGCCTCTCTCTCCAGTATAACCAGTCCATTAATCTGCTCTCTTTCAGTATAACCAGTCATTTAGCCTCTTTTCCCACTATAACCAGTCCATTTAGCCTCTCTCTCCAGTATAACCAGTCCATTTAGCCTCTCTGTTCCTGTATAACCAGTCCATTTAGCCTCTCTCTCCCACTATAACCAGTCATTTAGCCTCTCTCTCCCAGTATAACCAGTCCATTAATCCTCCTAAGCTTCCCATCAGCAGCACTAATGGATTAAAGGCTACCGTGTCCCTGCAGTTTGCCTGTCAATGCTTCCTTCCCTCCTCTCCTCCCCTCCCCCGCTCCTTCCAAAAGAAAAGACATATTCTTTTTCCCTTTTTGACCCCCCCCCCAACTTTGGTTGGAAAATTTTGGTTTCCCATCAATCGGCGTTTTGGCTGGTGGCATTAATGCGCGCCCACAAAAAGGATGACACATCGCATTATCACCTCACTCCCCTTCAAATTAGAGCGCAGAGCGAGTTGTGATTGGTTAACTCTATCAGCTATTTGTGGGGATTGCTCCCTAATATGCCGCGTCGACAGATTTCATCAGGCATTTGATGATGGAAATAAACCACTGCCCACAGGGAAATTGAACTGATTAATGGAATTATGTGGTGGGGGGGAGTCAATAAAGGCTGCAGACACTGACACCAGGAGCAGCGGAGATGCGTGTCAAGGGGCCCGGGGGCTCCTGACTGACAGCAGCCCGCTCACCCTGAGCCAGACCCCTATTTCTGGCTTCTGACATCATCACAGGGTGGCTAGAGAAGACTGCCAACCTAAATATGAGGTAAATGTTCCATACCAGGGAGTGAAACAGCCATTGTTTGGAACATATTTCAAAATAAAACGCCCCTTTCTTGAAAATCCTTGTGTGGCTTGTACGGGATGACAAATACAGCTGACCCAGGTTTGATGGGATTGAGTTTCAATGTTGGGATGTCTGTGAACGACACACAAGGAGTCATAAAGCTGTGGGTTTAAAAGAAATCATGCCAAGTTGTAGATCATCTTGCTGCAGCCGGAGCGTTACAAGCTAATGTACTAAAGCAGGAACAGCCAAGAGGCCATTTCCTGGACCCTCTCAGGGGTGCCGACACGGCGATTTGATGTCATCAACCTGTCAGTCACAGGACAGGATTCAAACACTGGCTCTTGTGCTTATTTCAGGACGATTTGCACCCGCGTACGCAGCAGCGGCACCCTCAGCCATGTGAAGTGCTCTCTTTCTCCACCTTAATGCTCCTCTGCAGCGCCGCAGACAATCGCAGTCGCCGGCCCCGTCAGCACCGTGATGCCACATTAAGATTTCTTCTTTGTGCGAACTGTTTCTGGAAGTGGATGCAAACGGGTTGCCATGACACCCGGACAAAAAGCCGAGTCGTTGGGAGGGGCGAATCGTCACATTCATAACATGGATGCTGACATGTGCCCAGGAGTTTTTAAGCCCCATCTCAAGAAAACAGTGTAAATAGGTGACAACAATCATTTCAGCTGGAGTATCGATTTAAACCTTATAAAGCAGCTAAAAATGAGTTATTTAGAAAAATGTTTTATTATTTTCCTTTCAGAACTGTAATGCAGGCATTTGGTGTAATTGTCTAAAGTTTGGAGGGGAGGAGTTTTGATTCTAAAGAACACTTTTTAAAAAGGAGCGACAATTTGATGTTATAGTCTTAGGAGCGAGTGGGCTTAGATCTGAAGGTGCTCGGATGGTAGTGTTTGTAGATGTTGAAAACTGGCCTGTGTCATGTGATAACGTTAATGAAAGTGAAAGCGGGGACCATTTTCACGAGCCCTCTCAGTTCAGAGTTGGAACAGGAGCTCCCTCTAGCGTCCACGTGGTGAAACCTTCCCTCGTCGACCTACAACCTTGTTTTAACCAAATGAAAATCAATCAATCAATCAATAAAGGATGCTCAATCTTTAGTGGTAAATCTCATGTAAGGTCTCCGTAAGAAGGTGTAAGTTTACAAAAGCTATTTTACAGCTAATTGGCAGTTCTGTTTTAATGCAACAGCTTATGTCATACAAAGCTGCAGAATTTAAAATGTTGCCTAAAAAAAAATCATCAGACCGAGCAGTTAGTGAAGCTCCGGGCTTGTCCTAAAGACATAAAGTCTTGGACGACCTCGAATTTCCTTCTTACTTCGGATGAAACCGAGGCCATTGTGTTCGGTCCTAAACTTCTCAGGGATAGATTAGATCACATCATTCTTCTGGATGGTATCTACTTAACCTCTAATCAGGCTTTGAGGAACTAAACCCTATCCTCTAACTCACATGTCACCTTTGTTTTGCTTTTGTGAACACCTGCAAAGATTGCCCTCTTCAGTATCACTGACCCCATGTTTTTTACTGGCCTGCTGACCTCTGACCCCTCCGACCCACTCAGCTTTGATTGCCGCTTTCAAGTACCTGTGGGGAAACGTTCAAAAAGCTGGGATATTTCTAATATTTTAACTTTTACTACACAAGACAACGTGGTCAAGCACCCACTGGGACTGTGGAAATTACGGAACTTTTTTAATTTGAAAAACAGTGAGAATTTCACCCATTTAACTACACTCCAAGATAAATTCTTGAATATTCAGGCGTATTTCAAAAACTTTATACGAATATGGTCCGTCCATCATGAATTCTGGACATTGATTTGGCGCTGCGATGAAGAAAACATGCGACGGTTCCGGCTTGACGAGCTGTTGCTACTTGAACAAGCAAACTTTCCTCTTGGTTTCATTACAGCAAAATGCAGACTTTGAAAAGAGAGACAGTCCAATTAGGGCTGTGGTTTAAAAGCAGAGGGATAAGCTGACCGTGCAGCTCCTCTGCTCCAAATCCTTTTAGTCAAGGCTTCTCTGCAGTGATCTTCTTTTCTGCAGATCCAGCTGAGACCAGACTCTAACTTATATCTGGAAACTAGACCTTTCACCCAGTCACCCCCCCTTGGCCACTGACCACGGCCCGCAAAAACCTTCAGTTTACATTTTCTCCTTGTTTTTCACATGAGACGCTTACCTAATAAGATAATAAAGGGCATTTTCTGGTGTCTTTTTTGAAATTGCGTTAGAAACATGGTCCTAAAACATCCCAGTCTCAAGAGCATGAAAGGCTGGAAGGCCTCAACACCACGGAGAAAAGAAAAACAAGAAATATCCTTTTGCTAGATCCAGTTTTGTATGCAGTAATAAAGGTGTTGGGGTGCGCTGATTCAGAACCTGGATATGAAATGTCTTCAGAACGACTAAGTTCAGGAAATGTGAATGGTGATAATTAATGTAAACATTGCAACGCCTAAAGGAGATTAACCTTTTAAATCTGAAATGTCACGTCTTTATTTGACCAGATATCTCAGAATCATGAGGTCAACGTGTTCCCTGACCACCGGGATCTGATTAATTCGTATCCAGTTGAACGCTGGCGTGGGATCAAATGAAACTCTCCCAGGGGTCCCTGAGATATCCAGAGATATCTTGAAACTGGACAGAGAGCCGGCACAAAGGAACAGACGCAGGCTCTCATTTCTTCCCCTGTTTCTCCTGAATACTGCTTCTGAAGGGACTGATTACCCTTCGCTTATCTGTCACAGCTCTGGGGACCTTTGTCGAGTCTTGGCTGAGGGTTAGACATAAGGACACACACTCGTACAAACACTCACAACACAAAACTGTGATAAAACCTCCCAAATCGGTGCAAATTTGCCCCGGTAACAACTTGGGGAGTTTTAACCCAAATACGTTGATTTTGAAAAAAAAAAAAGCTGAATCATCAAGTTCCGATCATATTTGGACTGTTTTTAATCACGTTTTTGCTTACCTTTGTCTTCTAATTTTCAGCCTGTGTAATTGCACACTGGAGCTCTGAATTCCAAATCTTACTTTCTTTTATCTGATTATGCAGCGTTAATCACTTGCAAGCCAGCCTCGTATAACTTCGCTCTCCGTTTAGAGGTTTCACTCATAATTTCCCCGGAGAATCAAACCGCCTCATCGTCAAAGCTTTTACCTCAGCTCATCTTGTTACTCTGTCTCTTTTCAATTCATACACTGTTGACTGTTTCAACCCATTTGCAAGCCATTACTCTGAGCAATGCCTGCCCCCTGTCTCCTATTAGCGCCAACCTGCTTGGGAAAAAAAAAAAAAAAAAAAGATCTTGGAGGCACTCGAGCGGTCCATTTACTGCTCTGCCTCCTGCAGTAAAGGACAAATAACTTTGATAGCGTCTCTTTAACACAGAGCAAGATGGAAAACATGCGAATATTCGCACCAGATTCCCACAGATCTAATTTCAGTCCTCCCGTCAGCTCTTTTACGCATGGCTGAAGTATTATTGTGACAATCAGCTGATTCCAGCTGGAAGAGAACTTCTTTAGTGACTTGGCTGCAGGCAGAGGTGTGTTCATCTTAGATGGTGAAGTTGTCGTTAACCAAGAAGGCAGCAGAGGGAGCACCAGTCTCATCTATGAAAAGCTCGAAAATGGAGAGAGGCCATCTGAAGGCATCGCTTTTAGACAGGGAGGCCCACAGTTAGCCCAACAGGCATAGGGATGATGCAAAATAAAGTGAATCGAATGCTTTCAAAAGTAGTTCATAACTAACTGTTAGCGAAGCATAATCGATGAAAGGCGAACATACAAGAACCCTGCACGCTAAAAGGCTTTAGAGCAGTAAAGGTCGGAAGAGGCACGCATAGAAGTTTTTCCCTTCTCTATTTAGCATCTCTGTTATTTGCGCTGACATCATGCATGTGAGCACAAAGCAAAATGACAAAAACTAAAATTTAAATCAGCTTACCCGGAAGTGGACTGTAGCAGTCTGGTCACACATCATGACTGTTTAATTGTCTAATAACTCATCTCTTCCCTTTAAATCTTCATCTTTCATGATGCTTGTGCTCCTAACAAGCGATACCTCGGCCTCTTTATCAACAATTAGAGTTCTAACCCTTCCTGTTTGCGGACTCTACCACGCCGCGTCACTCTCGGTGCCTCTTGTGGATTCCAACGAGGTCCGTCCCTTCCACCCAGGTCCTTCTGGCCAGAGCTCTGGGTCTGTGCATCGGTGCAATTTCTGCTTCAGTGGAATCAGAGAGCCTCTGATTCTGTGCCCCATCAGCGGCTCCGTGCCGAACTCCAGCAGGGGCCGCTGGAGTTCTCTGCAGGACATGAATAATAATACGCTGCTGTCACACTGCGCTGCTTCCCTTTGTGCAGATGTCTGTGGCTGTGTCGTTTGGTGCGGGCGCAGCTAGTAAAGTCGGCGTTCTTTTTAGTTTGTGAACGACCAGAGGCTCTTCAACCTCACTGTGAGCATCTCCAATGTGGCCCCGGCCCCAACAGGCCTGGTTGTGTGAACACACTCCCTTTGTTGAGTTCAAGACTAGCCTGCTGCGTTCCCCTCTGATATGTTCCTGTATTGTTCTTTCATTTCCATGCAAAACAACACCCTCCCTGCGCTCGGCTCTGCCCTCCAGCCCTTTCCAGTAGATGGTCCCTCTCGTGCCGGGATATTTTTTCGGGTGATGTTTATGACGAACAGCAGATGGCTGAAGGGAAGCGCCTCTCCGAAAAGGTGTTGCGGAGGTGTTTGGAAGACTGGCGTCTTGCTGCAGTGGCACCTGCCAAAAGCCCGAAGCTGTCTCCGGTGATGCGACGCGAAGACGGTGATGTCAGCTTTGCCAGAACCTCTTCAGTCACAGACGGAGGATGTGACGTTCCTGTACTGCTCCTGTTGACTATGGAAGGTCTTGGGCTGATCCTGCAACAAGGGTCTTCATGTCTGCCACCAGAAGTGGGAGACTCTCTCCATTTCTCCTCCATTCTCTGCAACACTCGGTTAGAAATTGCAGAGAGGCACCTCCGGCTGTGGGAGCGTCACATGATCCGGCTTCTTCCTTCAGGTAGCCCCGCTGGCTAACAAAGAGGCACACCTACTTTAACTTTCTTTCTTTTTTAGCAGCTTTTTAATAGTGCAAAAACTTCTATTTTTTTTATTGTTTTATCTGGTAACAGCAACAGTGCAGTACAGTTTGAATTACATTTTACTGACTCACTTTGATGCGGTAAAGAACCTTTATTATTAATTTACTATTATCAGTTACAGGTTTGCATTCTCCAGTTAGTTTATTAAACTAAACAAACATAATACTGTATGTCTGCAAATGCTCCGCCTTCTTCTTCTTCTGGGAAGAAATCTGTTATGCTAATTATCCGCAAGAAAAGATGAGAATTAGTTGTTGCTGTCAGAAAATCCAATTTGACTACTCTCGAGCACCGATAAACGAGCCAACTCATTAGGAATTTCCGATATGTTTCAAGCATTACAGCGTTACGAGACCCAACCCTGGCAGCGCTTCTCCACAACACAACAAGAACTGTGACAAAGAAAAATTGTTCCTCCTGTTAACAAAGAGAATCCACCCAAACGGGGGAGGGAGAGAGGGAGATAGGGGCACCTCACAGAGTCTGTTAAGATTTGATAAAGCGTGCAACTAAACACAACCCCAAGGGGGACACGAGAAGATCAAGGAGCCGCCAATTATGTGTGTTTCTCCGTATACTGCAGGTGGAGCGTGCGCTCTTCAATGTAATTTACTCTTTCTCTATCGCATCCATATATGGACCTCTCTTAGAAAAAACAGCAGCGTCACAAACGACTCGGATTTTCCCAAAGCAGCCTTAGAGATGTTCTTCAGTTCAGAGCATGTAGGAAGAAAAAGAGACAGTCAGAGAGCAAAATGAGTTTTTTGTTTTGTTCTTTTCTCCCAGAGGCCTTACATTGCTTTGGTACACCAGTGTACCAGTGACCCATGCACCTCTGCTGCCTTGGACACCAGTGAACGCACCTCCTGCCAGCTGTCCATCAAACCGAAGATCCGGAGATGACGGCACCACGGGGATCTCTTTGTGGATGATGAAGAGCCCACTGAGACGTTAGCCCTGAGCAGGAGATCGATTTATTCCTAAACCGTGTCGTGCAGGGCTGACTTCTACACATGAACACACATTACTCATGCTGCTGAACCACAAAGGCTAATGAGAGGAGATGGTAAACCCTTCCCAAGGTCACCGACCCTCCAACACCGCTTAGATTCCTAAAAAAAAAAAGGTTTTTGTCGGATTTGAACTCCTGGTTTCAAAACCATCCACTGGTGCGCTTGAAAACTGGACACGTGTGTGTTTTCTGGTATCTGGTCATTGTACGGCATCAGAACTTGGGACGGCTGTGTCGTAGCTTTATTCGCCTGTGAGAAATGTAGCGATTCATTAGACAAAATGTGTGTTTAACTGTTACATTGGATTTGAAGAACCCGTTATCATGGCAACGGAGCGTCAAGTCACTGTTACAAGGCAAATGTTTGTGTTGTGTTTAGCACATTCAGTGATCCTTTTCCTGCCAAAACAGCGGGAAGGATCTCAGTCTAAGTGGGAGATGAAAAAGCCTCAAAATCAAAAATGAGTATCTAAGCGCAAAAGTCTAAAGATGTTTTGTTATGGAGCAGGGAAAAAAAAAGCTGCTTTCTGAATAAAAGACGGTGTTTACAAAGTTTAATTACTGTTAGACTTTGTAAAAAAAACTACTAAGTGTAATCATAGCAAGCAGGGTGCGTTTGCATGCATAGCGTTACTAATTGCAGTGCTGTTAAATCTTACAGTCAGACTAAGCATCTACAGCTGATGCGGCACGTGTTGAAGGAATCAGGCATCTGGTTCAGGGTGTCAGGCAGACGGAGCCAATCTTGATTAGATCTGATATAAAGCTGCTCGACGCGATAACATTTTCAGAATCAAAAGCCGACAATGCCTTATTTTTAGAGATCGCCAGGGAAAGCTGCAGAAAGGTTAGCAGTCGCGGACGAGACCGCAGCTTCATTAGCTCTTGTCTCTGCAACGCAAAATGCTTGGGTTGCAACACTCTTAATTAAACACACTCTCATCCTTATCCGTACAGTAGGAATATATGTGTTCTTTAATCGTGTATTGTAGAGCTGAGTTGAATCTTCTGCCCCAAATAGTTTGTAAAGAGCCCAAAACTCTGGACATTGGAATGGTTTTCACAGGCGTGTGTAATTATGTGGACAGCAGGCGATGCCACCTTCAAGCATCTGGAGATGCTACACACCCATAGATGAAGCAGACCCGTGGAGGTCCGCGGTTCTCCTCTTTCTCGGCTCATGTCTTTTAATTTACCTCTGATGTCGCATTAGGCAGCAGTGTGTTGAGGTGTGCCTTACACCAGCAGGCCTTCCTCTAATGAGTTCATTATTCCGATTAGCAGAGCCTTTACACTCCACCTCAACCGTTACCACAGCCTAGGAGTCAATAACTGCCAATAATGAAATTAACCAGGGTAATATCAATGATTAAAACACAACTACAATATGAAAAAAACAAAATGTTGCCTGTCAGGTAACATAAATGATTTTAAAGCTGAGATTTAAAGGCGGTACAAAAAAAAAGCATGAAAAACAAATGTTCTTTTTTTTATGAAAGCAAATTTAATATCTACCGAGTAGTAAATAGATGGTGCATGAGAGGGATGCTTAATTGGCAGTATGATGCAGCGCGCTGAAGTTAATAAAGCCTTTTGAATGGGTCCACCTGTGATACTCTGTCTGCTGAACCTTCTTTTTTCCTCCCCTCTACGATCTGCAGCATCAACACATCTCTCTGTTCTCGCCGTTCGTATTCGCTATCACCACCTCATTAGATATTGAAGCCGCGAGTGCAGCGTGATAAAGCACAATGGATATTGAGTTTTGCTGCCATGGCAACATGTGAACTGTCAGGCCGCCGCTCAACTGGCCATCGGTGATTAGAGAGACAAATACCAACACGAATAAATGTCAGAAAACAGTCGGGTCATCCATCTGTCATACTCAGCGGCTTTATTTAGTCCACCGTGAGGAAGATTGTCTGTGACTGCGGCACGTTCACGGGCATGAATGCCCCCAGCTGTCACGCCATCTAATGCAACTGGAGGCTGCAGGGAGCTGCGCCCTTTGCTCCTCTCATCAGTACAGCGGCACCATTGGCGTCCACGGCCGCCAAGCACACTTGACAACCCAAATGTTGATATTCAGCTCGCTCTTGTTTATTTAAAACTCCCCGCACTCGCATCTGCAAATTACACGGAGATTAATTTGAAGAGGCTGCGAGAACTTGGAATAATAGACCGTAATAGACGTTAACGTGCATTAAAATGCATGGAAACGCTGACATTAGGTCTGCTGTCCAACATCTGGCACATTCAGCCCTTCCTTTGTTTTTTTTATTGCTGTCCCCCAGCTCGTCCTCTGACATCTCACTTGCACACACACACACACAAACACACAAAAAATTAAAAACATACACGAGAAGCAGAAGCAAAAGCAGGATGTCGCACTGCAAAGGCTAATGCAATAGATTGAACCTGCTGCTGCTGCTGATTAATGCGACATGCAGAGACGCGGTTATTGGCCAACCATCTTGTGTTATCTGCCGTGATGGACTTAACTGTTATTGATCATTTTGCTGGCCAACACACTATTTGTGCGAGTGATTGCTCATGAGAGTAATGGTAATCCATGGGGCTCGGCCCGATGTGCAGAGTTAAGCAGTGTCAATGTCAAACGATCAATTCCGTGCCAGCGACTTGGTTTTTGCCAAAAAGCCACGCTTTTCTGCTGGGATTTGCGTCTGGTGTCTTTGATTGATCCAGGGGCTTTTATAGACACACGGGCCACTGCTGTTGCACTTTACCGGACTTTGTGGCAGTCAAGCTTGGCTGGCCTGCTTAATGACTTTTTTCGTTGCATATATATCAGCTGACATTGTTGCATTTTCAGTGTTGAGTGGTACAAGTTGTGGATCAATAGGGCATGTACTCGCCTCACTATATCTATTTACCTACGTATATATATATTATTCATGGTATGTTTGTTGTGAGTTACAACATACCTCTCTCTATTTATGCGTGTGTGTGTTCTATTTTCTCTTTATTTGTCCTGCTATTGACTTACTTGCATTTAATACAACTGTTCAGAGATGTCTGTTGCTCTGTTTTTGGCAAATATATCCACAAAATTCTCAAGATTTATAGCTTTTGCTTGAATTGAACCCCCAGACACTCACACACAGACACACACACACACAGACACACACACACACACACACACACACACAAAGCCCGTCTGGCCCCAGGGCTAACAGTGTTAAGCAGCCTGTAAATGTTACCGTACAGGAAAGTTACACTGTTTTGTCGCTCGTTTACTTCATCATAGCCATTTTAACCGCTGATGCTTTAGTGCTCATATTGTTTGAAAAGTTCATGTGCAGGCGGAGAAATTTTCATATCAGCCTGACATTTTAAGAATGGAAAGGAGTGCACGGGATCTTTTGGAAGACAGCTTCATGAAAGGAATAGATTTGATCCACAATGCAGAAAATGCTAACGTCTAATTTTCCCATGTCTTTATTCATCACATCTAACTCACCCAAACCCAGACAATCACAAGCACTGGTCTTCTGATCGGGGGGCGCCTAAACCTGAAGGACATATTATAACTTCTGCAAGATGCGGTAAAGTGAGCCTTTTATTGACTCTGTCCTGGAGCCGCAGTAATTGAAGTCGCTGATATCTGGGGAACTCGCCATCCATAACATATTGAGAAGCCCTTCGGTATCTCTAGAAGGGCACTTTACCATCTCATCAAAAGATGTTTGGAAGCTATTTATCAACTGCAAAATCACCGAAGAGGTGCTTCACCTTGAGAAATGGGGAGCAGCAGGCTTGCTGGGCAAAGAGAAGAAATTGATCGAACAAAATGTATTCTTTTATTGGGCTCCCTGGGAGAGGTTGGGGTGGGGGTGGGGGGGAGCAAGTTAAAGACATTTGATCATGAACAAATTAGTGTTTTGTTTTTATAACAAGGGCAGACACAGATGTTACTTTGACAACAGGCCAGACTCTTTAAAAGACCTTCAAAATTCCAATCGCCTTTGCGCTGTCAGGGTACATCAACATCCTTATCTGATAATTATTTGGGGCCAAATTTCTTCGGTTTCGTCTGTTGAGTCTTCTCGGCTTCTAACCAACACAAATGACCCAAAGCGCTAAACGCTCCACTGACACCAGCAAAGTCGCTTTCCAGAAATATTTGGATGCAACAACTGGTCGATCGTCAGGGTGATGAAGCTAACCGTGCCAAAGTGTTTTTCACACCATCTGTGTGGTCGGCGTTTAATTTAACATCTTTGGCCATTTTCCGTGATTTCCCCAACACTCACACAGCTTTGTCATCTCTCTGTGAAACTACTGGCTAAGCTAAAATGTAATAATAGGATACAAAACCCATTTGGAAACATGTCTAAACCATCTGGAATTGAAAACAGTAAAACTGCCGCAGCTGTTGACAAGACAAAATTGGTAAGAATGACACTAAACGACCGCAGATGCGTCACTTCCTCCAGCTCACCTGCTGTTGTGGGTGACAGATGGGCAAAAGGTGAAAAAGGGGAACAAAAGGAGGAACATGGCTTTTGCCATGCGAAGAACAGACTGCGCACGAGGCGGCCCGGTTCGACTGTCAAACACCGGAGAACATCAGGATTGGCAGATCTGCATTGACACCCTGTCTTGTTTACAGATGAGAGCAGGTTCACGCAGAGCACACGTGACAGCTGTCAGACAGTCTGAGCCACTGTGAAGCATGTTCTCCAGCACGGAAATGGACACATCGGTGATGAGGAAGCCCCAATCCTACTGACCGGCCCACCCATTTGTGATCTTATCCCTTCCCTGGCTGGATATGATTCCTAACCCAGCGCTGAAAGGGTTAACACATTCGGCATCCATTGGTTAATTCTTACATTTCCCCCCCCCAACTCTTTTTTAAAAATTGCAATATTTTCATCACCTCGATCTGGAAGGTGTGATTTAAGATTATTATTATTTTTTTTGGCAGGTGTGCGGTAAAGTCACATTGAATTACTTTTTCATTCACAAATGTTTGCAGCAAGTATATAAAATAAACACGAGATCACATCTCGTTTGAATTAGTTTAGCAGACCAATTTAAAGGCTTGCAGGAAGAACAATGAAGAAACCAGCAGGGGGTGTCAGCAACTCATCAAAGATAGAGACAAGACTTTTAAAACTCAAAGAAACTATAACCCTCTACGAGGCACAACTGTCATGTAACCATGGTAACAAAAACACTTCAAGAACAAGACCCAACAGTGTAAAAACACACTGCGTTCCACACTGGGACATGTCCAAAGGGGGCGTGACTATTTTTCTCTTTCTTTCCGTCTACCTGCCTAGGTGTTGGACATCATGTGATCAAGGCAGGTAGAAAAATGGAAGGGGAAGATGACGGGTTTCAGAAGGGGAGATTAACCAGAGGGAATAAGAGATGGTGACATTTCTATCGTGGAGAGGCCCCACTTTCTTCTTGTTTTTACCCAGTGCTTTGCATCCAATCTACCAGTTGCCCTTGGTGAGGTTCTACTCGGTGTATTTTTCCTGCATTTCTTTAGTCTTTCATTTGAGAGGTGGAGGAGAGACCTAGTTCTTATGTGGGTTGGTCTGGGTCTAACCTATGTTTTGATGGCCCAGTCTTACTGGGGTTTGCTTTTTAGTTTTTTCCTCCTCTTTGTTTGGGAATTTAGTTGAATCCCAAACCGAGAGACTTTCTCTTCTGTTTTTACCCTTTTTTCTTTCTCTCCTTTTTTTCCCCTCAAAGAAATAAAGTTTCTTTTTTTTAAATCAAGGTGTTCTGGTCTGGCGTCCTGCTTTTTCTGCCCACAGCCTTGATTTCCTCTATTTTTAGTGTGTGTTTCAGGTCATGACATACAAGATCTGTTACACTTAGAATATTTTTTCAACATTAAAACA
>CAAE01014557.1:1162811-1172894 GCA_000180735.1 Tetraodon nigroviridis
GCTCGGTTTTGCTCATCTGACTCACGGTGATATGAAATACAATTGGCATTGCAAATCCAAATGTATTGCACATTTGTAGAAATTACAATATCTGGCTTGAAAACCAGCTTTTAGGGAGTCTCTAAAACGCAGTTTTCAGATCATAAATTTAGAAAAAGTGCCGATCTGACTACAGAGCCATGATGTCAAAATATTTAAGTAAAGCCCTGTCTGAAAATATTGGGGGCTGTGTGCTAATGTTTTTCAAAAACAAGAGAAGGCAATAATACAGTATGGCTTTTGATCAGCTGGGGCTAGCGTATGGACTTTTTCACAGATATATTTTCATTTAGCCGTAACAGATTCTGTCTGGCTTCTATTGAGTTATTAGGTAAAGAGGCACGAAGCTGACATCAATAAAACAGAGCACTCTGAAAAGAGTCGAAAACACACCAGAGATTTACCTTTCCGCCAAAGAAAAATATCAAATTCTCTCATTTATGGATGACTTCAGAGTGTGATCTTGTGCTGAAAGCCTAAACGTATGATTGTACTCTTTGAAAAATTAGCCGTCTTTGTGCATTTGAATGTAGATTTGCGCCTCTAGGCTTGAATGTGAACCTGGGGAATGTAAACAGCGGCAGCCGTGGAGGTATTTACCCTGAGCTTTGCATCAAATCAACAGCCTATCCTTGAAATCATCCTTTTGTTTTTTTAATTTACTACAATTTTTCGCGATGTTGTTTTGTGCACCAGCACAGCCAGGTGCAGGAAGTCACAAGGTAAAGACCAAACTCATGATTTTCCAACCCAAACGTATAAAAGTTGACCTCTGGCCACTGTCTTCAACAAAGCAAACAAAAGGAAAGAAATGCGCAAAGGTGGTGTCGACTTTTGAACAGTTTGCAGTGACCCAACCTGTTCTTTACCCTCCGCATTAAACATTGATAAGCTGAAAAAAAAAAACCCAAACAACTTGGCGGAGAACTTTTAAGATGACAGTTGTTTTAGGACTTCATTTCCGGCCTGGTTTCTCAAAGACCTTTGCAGTACTGCCAACAGTACAATACTGATTAAATTTCATGGAAGCTTACTGGGACTGCTCTTATAATTAATGCTTAACGCTCGAGTGGCAATCTTAATAGTCTTTTAAATGGTCAATACAAAAATGAATGTTTCCCATTAATCAAAATCCCATTGCTGTGGCTTCTGCAAAGCAATAGTATTTTTTTTAACTTTACGCTCAAACACCACAGCTTCAGGCCAAAAAGCCCAAGCAGTGTTCTTCTCTCCCTTTCTTCATGGATTCGTTTTTAGATCTTTGGGCACTAAATACAGTTTGGTTGTCCTGGAAACTCAAAGAATCATTTCCTTTTAAAAATAAACTCTAATGAGTTCTTTTGGAAGATGGTTTGGATGATTTCCAAATCTGCTGGAATTTGACAATTCCGAGTAGAGGCACAATTAAACCGAGGAATTAAGTAAGTGTTTCCAGCGTCTCCTCTGGAGCGGCAATAACACACTCCATAAATGTTAGATGGTTACTGTATGTAGAAACTGCTCATTATTCCTTTGTTCTACTCATCAGTGTCGACATGAACTGTGCAGCCTCGCAGGAATAAGTTCCTCACAGAAAATGTTCTCTTTTTTTTATGTATCCTTCCACTCATGTTTTTGATTGCGTTTTGGTCATTCCTTTGTCCACTTTTAACCGAAAAACTAATTAAAGCATTCATGAGCGATCATTATTTTATGAGCCCTGTAAATTTCGGAACAGTTGAAATTCAAGGTGAACTTTGAAGATGAATGTCTGGTTATCATTCTTATTCCTTCAACACGGAAAGATGTCAGTTTTTATTATCATCCTGCTATATTACCGATACAATATTTAATCAGTTCAGACATTTTCCAACTTAACATTTAAACCAAATTTAGATTAGAGCCCTTGGTCCTTGAACGTTTATAGTGCTTTTTTTTTTGGTCTTATCCAGTGCACAGTAATAGAACAGTGTAGAACATGTGTAGGTGTACTCTTCTGCAAATGCTTCACTAACCTTCGGTGTGCTACTATAGAAATACAAGTTCTGGAATTTTCTTATTTGCTCTTGTGGGGCTGTTGACATCGTAAGCCAAAGTGATGAGAGATCACTTAGATAAAGATAAACAAAGAAAAACCATTTGGTTTTAAATATTTCGCCAACAAAGACTGTTTGCTCGGATGAAACTTTGCAAGAAGCTGGCTTTATTAGCAAACACTCTAACTTTTCCTCCTTTTTATGGAAAAAAAAGACAATTATTCTGATTTAGAGGGAAAACAACTTCGGCAAAGTTAGTAAAATAAGCAGAGTGTTGCTGACCCATAACCTGCTCCCCTCAGGCCAGATTGTGTTCAGTGCGTTCAGCTGTGACAGCTGGATTTGAGCGTGTTCATGAAGACAAAGCGATGAGCAGCCAATATCTAAAAAAAAATAATGGAAACTTTGCGGTGAAAAACAAAAAATACCCAACATTTTATCCCCGTTTCTTTACCGACCAGCACAGGCTTATACATTAACAGATGTCGCTGTCTTCCAGTTTATCTGTTCCTTCTTTTTCTTTTTTGGGCGTCTGTTCATTTCACATATTCAAATAAAGCTTTTTTTTCAACATATACCAGGCGTATGTTATTTGGAAAAAAGCTTGATTGACTTACACTCATACTAAGTTCCTTACTCTAGGGGCATGACGTAACACAACATCTGGTAACTGATGGTGTGAGAGGAGGTGTTCGCTCGCTAATAAATCTGAATTCATTACTGGGTCTGGAGGTTAAAGGAGCAAAAGAAATCCAGAGAGGATTTGAAAAGTGAGCTAAATAAATTAGTCTTCAGAAGACGGTTGTCAGATAACGTGGACACTTCCTGTTTGACGCAAGAAAAGATCCAGTGTGAATGAATGCAGCGGTAGGTGTGTGTGTGTGTGTGTGTATCCTGCCCATAGGATCAGGTCTTCCACTGAAATACCTGGAGGTAAAAAACTTTCATGCGGCAGTGACCTCCACGGGTGACCTTAAGGGGTTTTTTTTCGGTCTTGCTTTCTTTGCGGATTGGGCCAATGAGGTGATCGCTGTTGTTCACTCCCCACAGCCTCTGCAGCTTCAAACGCAGCACCGCAACAGCGCTGCAACCGTGCTGTAATAAATCTTTGATTCCTTTTAGTTCCCTGCATGTTTTTGTTGCCGTTTGGCAGCGGAATCATCTATTTCCTGTTGATGGCAGCGTCCCTGCATTGCATACTAACAGGGTACACCATGTTGCCGGGGGAGACACAAGTTCTTTCACACACTTAAGAACATTTGTTTTGGGAAGGATCACATCTCTCTGGAAACGGTGACATCTGGGTCAGTGGGTTTTCAGCAACAGGCCGTCTCATTTTTAGGCTATTTTACAAAAATACATTTTAGTAATCTAGTATAACCAGTTGTTATTGGAATCAGTAGTTGTGTAGTGTTGGAAAATGTATTTCACACAAGTTAATTTAGTGCGTTCAAGAGTCTGTCCATATTGCGCTATTCTCCCATCTGCGTCTATCCACAAACATTTTTTAACTTGATGCCAGCAGCACAATTTGTTATCCACAGATTTTATTTTTAGGAAAAAAAAATCTATATTTTTCTTGTCTGGATATCTCAACAAGGGTGCAATTTTTTCACCCTCGATATCTCGGGGGTGGTAAATTTCTTTGTGCTGTTTTCTTTTCCTCAACAGTTTTGTAACCTTACAGGTCTAATGAGTGAAATAAAAATAAACTCCAACAGTTTAAGAGCTTTAAAATAATGTCACTCAGCTCTGAGTAGATGAGGAAATTTGACCTTGAATAATCAAATTTTGTTCATGGAAGCAGAAAAAAGAGTTAACTGCGACCGCAATCACGCTCTCAGCATGAAGCTAAAAGCACAACTGCCTCTTCTGACACTTTGAGTTTCTTTTTTTAAGATGAATTTGAACAGGATTGTGTTCATAGGAAGACATTGGCATGAAATGCTACCGCTACTGCTGTTGCTGCCGTATTGGACTTAAATTTAGCCATACTGGGGCAGTCAGTCATGTCCTTCAGGCTCGCCTGCAGCTGTTTAGAGGGCCGTGCATTGGTGATGTCCTCTGGGAAGGTGGACACCATCCGGTGCCATCCATTATGCCTTTTTTTCTGCTTGAATGTTCCGGACAGCAGTGAAAAGAAAAAGCAAAATAAAAAGCCGAGGCGCTTGCGCTGGTCCGTTTGTGGTGTAGTATTGGAGATCAACCGGAGCCGGGCGGCATCAATAAAATCTCTGCTCCTTGTGGCTGCATTGGAGCTGATTGATCCAAAAGTTCCAGAGTGGGTAATTTCCTTCCACCACGTGTTTATGCTCCCCTGGTTCCCTGTCAGCAGCCATGAGGCGGGAAATCACGGAAATGCTGTCTTGATGTGCGCTTCATGGCGCCCGTCATACGCTCCCGCATGAAGCAGGCATTTATAAGCTTTTCTGGACAGGTGAGTGTTGGCCATATATCCATATACATCTGTGGCGCCTGGAGTCTTTTACTTGTCCAAAGCGAATATCACCCAAGGGTGACAATAAAGACTAGATCTAGATCTACCTATCTGTCTTCAGTGACATCCACACAGTGTGCTAGCATAAGCCGAACCCACGCTTGGATCCTTCACAACCTGCTATATTTATTCTGGAGGACTAAAGAGGTTAAAAAGAACATATAAATAAGAACATTTTGGGAGAATGGAGTGAATCATTTCTGTCTTGTAGCATTTTCTGCAATTCCTCTTTGAAAGACTCGGCTTGCTGTATCTCTTCAAACACATGGCGGGAGTTCTTGGAAGTTATATTCACAGCTGCACTTTTGGCTCCACAATTTGGTGGGTATACTGGGAAATCTTATTTCCATCAGTGTGCAAAGAAACCGAGAGCCTTTTGTTCAAATAATTTAAGTAATTTAAGCCCTGGTTATGGGACAGATACGCTCACTGCTTTGGAATAGCTTTAGTCTGCTTTTGGCTTCATCGTTTAAGTTATTTTTCAGGCAGTGAAATTCTGACCTTTAAAATAACAAGCCAAACAGATGCTTTAACAAAATACACTTATATGTAGACACGAAAGTGTAAAAGCAGCCTACATTTACTTTCATGGTCTGATACAAAAAAAAGCTGGAATGACATAGAAAATAAATAAAAACAGCATAACAGCAAGATAATGTATATCTCTGTGTCAAAGTTAATGTGTTTTTGACTGCGTGCTGCCTGCAGACTAATTACATTGAATATTTTGGATTTATATCTGGTATAAACAAAAGTGAACAGCTTCCTCACTGGTCATTTGCCCATTAATATTCAACATACTGCGGCAAGAGAGGATTAGGAGAGTGGAAGCACAAATGTACTATTTTTAAATAAATACTATTGTTGTTGTTATTATTATTATTGTTTGCAGCTAATTACATTTGTGGTTTTTATAAACATAGTATCTGGTAGTTATTCCATGCTGTTCCCACCTGCCTGTACCCTCAGGGGTACAGATAAAATGTTTTGAAATTAATTTAAATGAATAATTTCTCTTCATTATAAAACAAACGCATATAAACAACAAACAAAAATTGATGGAACAATGATCAATGCTTATTGAATGCTGAAATCTCAAGCCGCTAGTCGCCCTATGTTATGCCAATTTTAGTCCCAGTCCGGCCTGATTAAGTGATTCCAAACTGATTTTTTTTTGCTTGCTGAGAGCTAAACGGAGAGAAATGATCCTCGTCTCTGGATGGACAGAACCAAGAACCGGCCATTAGAGATCTGTCAGAGAGGCTCATTATTAGACCCGGACTCGGATACATTTGACCTTTTCGACTCGCCAATCAGCGCAAAAAAAGGAAGATATCATTAAGATTTCAAGGTCGGAACAGACCGAATGCAATCAAGTAATGATAGGGGAGGTCGCATCCTCAAGAAAAATGTTACTCCATGGATTGAGATTATTTTTTTCCCTGTTTCAGCAAATTTCATTGTTTTCCATGTTCTGACCGTTTATGAGCTTCAGTGCGTGAGCGATTAGCCCACAGCCGGTGTGACTGTGCTGTGGGCAAGTAGCTTTAATTTCACAAGCTGATGCTGCTTATAAAAGTGGTCAATAGTGGGGTTTCATTGTGACTGGAAACGCTGTACAGGCTCCCTGCAGCCGGTCCGGGTGCAAAGCCGGGATCAGGATCTAACACGCGTCACCGGCTGACATGCTCACACAGGGAACTGCACTTTCCCCCCCCCACCGCTTTAGCTTGTTGCCTTAGTAAAATCCTGGTCTGGGCTCTGCCGAAATCACATTGGCTCCTTGATGTGATAAGACAGACGCTCAGACCCTCCGCCAGCGTGCTGCAGCCTGCTTCGCTGTGACCTTTTCACCGAGAATTTGTAAAGTCACAAGGTTCTATCAAGAAAATAAGCTAGAAGGGGCTTTAGTGGAGTGCTGGACAACCTCACTCCTGCTTCCTGAGCAGAGGTAGAGGCCTGCTCGTCAATGTCTTTTCAGTCCTGGTTGTCCTAGGCAGACCAAAGCTTGATTGAATAAGAGCGCAGACATTTCTACAGCGGTGCAGTTTTCTAAAATAGAGCGGCAGTAGCTTGTTTTCTGCACATTATAGCATGAGCACGATTGTTTGTTCATCAGGGAAGAGTGCGTCGCTGCAGCAGACCTTCATTCGCTCAGCAAAGGTAAAGCCGATTGTCGGATGCAGAATCTCATCTTTTTTTATGGTCTGGCGCTGATTTGTGCCACTGATAGCATTTCCAATATTGACGACGGGCTAACGGGTGTGAACATGACTGATTCCATTGCAGCTATTTGTCAGACTTGGAATTAATTGAAGCTTGCTGAAGTGTGTAGACATCTTTGAAAGTATATTGGCTGTAACGATGCAATTCTGCATTAATTAAAAGAATAAATTATTCAGAATAAATCTCATGTGCAATGTGAGAAACTTTTCCCACAACTTAGACAGTTAAAATCTCATTATGTCAGTGCTGATGGGAAGTTCTCTTTATCATTCTCAATAGACTACAAGCATTAAGACACACAGAAAGATAAAATATTAGTCTAATAGTTCCAAAACTCTCTTCTCGTATTCATTTAGTAACAATATAAGCAGCAGTCTCCTTAAAATAAAGGACTTTACTCATATCTTTGACATTATTAAAATGAAAATTAAATGAACAGTTATGGTTAATGGCTAATGTCTTTTGTGTTTCTGCATGAAATAAAGTGTTCTAGAAATAGGTATTCTTAAAAAAAAGGAAAATGCATCATGTATATTACTCACTACTTCTGTGAAAAAAACATGTAGAAACATATATTCTTAAAATTATCTCTCTCGTGTAAACTCCCTGCTACAATTTCTGGAGGGATTGATAAAAGGCTAATTAAAGTCTCTGACTACCAACATTTGTCAGTTAAGTGTTTCAAATTGCAACTTGTAATCTACTCTAAAGGAGTAGACTAAAACGTACTCAGACATTCATCTTTAACGCCCACGTGCAAATCAAACATGGAGAAAGCACTTATTCTAATCTTAGCAGCGGTTTTATTGAAGAAAAGCTCCTAAAGTGTTTCTAGTTTTTTTGTACATTTAAATTGTGTAAATGTGCAAATACTTATTTAAAAACCTATTGGTTTAGGTTCTTTTATGTTAGTACATTTTCCTATTTCAGCTGACTGTAAAATCAAGTTTTTATTAATAATATATGACCCCAGATGAAGGATTTCAGAGTCTGTGTAAGTGCTGGAGCAGTGCAGCCGCGGATCCATCTCTAGATCGGATGTTAGATCCAAACAAGAGGAGAGAAGACAAAGAAAAGCAGAAGATTGTTTGATTTTACGCTCAATATCAGCTTTATCCCTTTTCCATCTCTCATATTCACCAAAGAATGTCTGAAATAAGTATAAAAGTTCAACTGAGACACTGGGTATTTGCAATCCGGTGTCTATTTCAGTAATATATAATATTGAAGACAGCAAATAAATCATCTGAACAAACATATAAATTGTACCAATGAGTGGCTGCTGGCCGGATTCTCTCTTTGAATTTTTAAAAAATAATAACACTGAAAACAAACAAAAAAAACCCAAAAAAATCCTATAGCTGCTTTATTATCATAAAAAAACTAATTGGTTTTTTGCTACCAACAATAGAGAAAAGATAGTCATTTCATTCAGATTCTTCCTTGTTTTTAAATTCATTTCATGTAAACTGCAAAATCAGTACTCTTTTTTAAAATTATTTTTGTAATGTTTAACACTTTTGTTTGACCTTTTTTTTGCACATCTTAATGGCATTTTGAAAATCCCAATATACTCAAATAAATTAGGACTGGGTGATTTTGTGCTAGCATTACTTTGGTGTGCGTCGCTGATTTACCTGCTCATCTCTTTCAAATACTTGGGCGTTCAACAAGGAACTGGACCTGGCCTCACAACACCGACAGCCCTGTACCAGAAGTCTCAGTCAGAAGACTGAGATGCATTAGTGAGAGCGAGGCTCTTCTCAGGACCTTCTCCCACACCATGGTGGCCTCAGCAGGGTTGCCATTGTGTTTTAGGGTGGGGAGAAGGAGGACAGAGAGCGACAGGACGAGACCTAACAAGCTGGTTCAGAGAGCTGGACTGCAGCCTGGACTTCATTGAGGAAGAAGAGGAGAAGGCAGACAGAAGGAGTAACTTCTTCCACTCTCTGGACCTCACTGTGAAGAGTCTAGACGACAGAATAGTCGTCACAATCTACCCTGTGTGCGATATCTGTTTTCATCACGTGCAATAACTGCCCGTGTGCAATATAGCCATCATTCATGTAAAGGACAAACCTTGTTTATATCAGGTTAGCCATATTTTCTATTCCTTCTTTTTTCTAAAGTCTTTTATAGTATTTTTTTCAGAAAAAAAAAAAAACATATTCTATCTACACTCATGAATCGTATTGTAGGAGTGGGTCTGAACTCTGACCTTTTACTCAGTGTAAATTACCCAAATGTCAATGTATTCTGCTATCCTTAAGTGTGGTTTGAAATCGTGAGTTGACTATTTTGGGAACTGGAGTTTCTCTAATCGCTACAGACGTCTTGAATATGTTATCAAACGGCCGTGCATGGAAGAGATTCGAAATACTATTAATATTCAGCGAGAATGGTGTTTGCTTTCCAGCTTTTAGCTGCAAAATGTTGTCGGGCTGTCTGGCCTGCCAGACAGACGGTGTTCACTAGGTTTATGGCAAAAGCGCCCTGCTGCTGCTGCTGCTGCTGGAAACCGGAGTGAAGATAATATCAAAACTGTGCTAAAATACACCACAACAAGGGGCCCGAAGAGGTGAAAATGTTCGGTAAAACAGAAAAGACACAAACACTTACACCCACACATACGCACCATCACACGCACACATTAGTGCTATCTCTAATAATCAAAACATCATTAAAACAGCTTCAGAATGATGTCTGACAATATTCAAACCAGCAGTGCGCAAAGCAGGAAGGGATGATACTGTGGTAGTGCGAAGAAAATCGTATAATCCTTCAATCAAACCACATTATTAAGATGATTTTAGCCTAAAATTCTAGTGGCGGCTGTTTGGCAATAAGGGATCGAAATCAAAAGAACCCAGCATGCCCCACCTCCCCCTCTCCCAAGCACTTCTTTTATACATATGATGGAGCCATTTTTACTGCATGCAGTTGCTGCCAAATGGGGAACAAAATAAAATAAGTCCCGTCTGTTTCATTCTATTTCAAAAGGTTGGGGTCCGTTCTGGAGATCTGTCAACGGTTTGGACCTTTCTCTCTTCCTCGGTTCTGTCCTTTTGGCCAGCTGATGAGACATCTGGCAAGGGGTGCGCTAAAACTGCAGATTCATTTGAGACCCTGCCTGTCTGACTCTGTGTACAAACCACCGAAATGCCACATTATCACATGAAATTTGTACAGACTAAAATGTGGCCTCGCATTTTTTCTTAAACACTGAAACAGACATTTACAGACATGGCCGTTGACAAACAAAACCTCTGTCACTTCATTTCGAAGCCATTTTCAGCTTGTCTTTCT
>CAAE01014557.1:1172970-1192334 GCA_000180735.1 Tetraodon nigroviridis
AATAACAGTTATTCAGTCTGTACACAATAGCATAAAGAACATGTGGCAGGTTGAAAAGGCAGAATTAGCAAAACAAGCTCCAACAAGTTACAAAGTTTAACAAAACCTCGATCTTATTCCACATCACTTAATCTATTAAAGTCTTCATTCTTGGTGAACAACATTTTCTTTTAGGGGCATTTGTGCTCTGTCTTTCTCAGTTGTTTTTTTTTTTTTTTTCAGTGGTACAGGAGTAGCACATAGGTATTTGTCACAAGACATAGAGCGTCACCTCGTGGCTGTAGGTAGTATTTACTTTTTGCTTGTGTCAGTCAGCGTAAATTAACATGTTTTATTATATAGGTCGCACCAAAGGATGTCGCAGGACCAGCCAAACCATGAAAAAAAGTGTGACTTACAGTCTGGATAATTAACTTTACTAATAACCAGAATTGAGTAGGGATACCAAGAATATTTCCAACCACTTTGCCTGTTGCCAGCATAGAAAAATGGATCAGTGGAAAATGGATCAGTGCACTTTTGCTGACGCTGATGTATTAACTATCGTTTCAATCCACCCCACTTTTCAAAAAGAAAAAAAACATGTACCATTGAACTCACTGATTACCTTCTCAGGGTAAAATTCTTCATTAATTTAGTCATTTATTCTATTTATGTAAGTCTGAAAGCCCCTGATCATCAGACGGAGAATCTGTGTGTGAGAAGCAGAAGTGAGGCTCCTCCAGCACTTCCTTGAATTTATGCCCCCAGCGCACAAACAAACACAAATCCAGCTACATTAACAGGTGAGCTAGGGTCATGGATGTCTGTGTGCTCTCCTGGTGCCTGTCACACCAAAGAAAAATTAAAGGCATTCAGTGGAAGCGGAGAGCTGCTTGCTGCATCCTGCCGATAGCGTTTTCTCACCAGGGTTACCTGCTCGCTTCGTGTGGACACTTTGAAGATACGGTGTGAGTGGTTGGAGAGCTGGGGGTCTAATTTGTATGCATATGTAATGGTTAATAAGCGGACACAGACGACGACTGGAATGGTGTTTACCGCTGAGTCAGGGTTCACTGTGTCCTGGGAGAATAATGCTCGTGTGCTCCAGTTCTGCCTCAGCTTATAATATGCACCATTCCCACTGGTTTTTGAGCGTGAAATAAAGCTTGTCAAGGCAAATAAACCTAATAAGCAACATCACACGCCAGAAAGGATAGCACACGTTTCAGTCCCAGACCTGAATTTTTTCCAATCTCACATTATTTTAACCATTTTCCTGCAAGAAAAACACAGCAAATTGAAAAATACTTGTATTTTTCAATAATTCAATCCGTCTTTGGTACGCGATCAAACTAGTCAAGCCCGAACAAAACAACATTGATTTGTTGACACAAAGACGGTTTTTATCCAAAATGATCTTTCTCCGATCACACACCTCATTATGTATGACAGGCAATGGATCCAATCAGAAAAGGCGAAATAGCTTTGATTAAAGATACAGATAGATGTTAAAATGTGTCCCGGTGGACTCATTTGTTCTCCGGAGTCATTTATTTGGCGTGTGGTATGTAACTCACTCGCCATGAAACGCAGAATCATATAGGCCTAAAGGTCAGAGGCAGAAGTCATGTGGAGGTACCATTTGTTTCTGAATACATACAGAACCTGTAGCATTATCGATCTCCTGCACTGCATGACTTTGGAAAGTAATTACTTGGTTATATATGATGAGATTTCCCTCCTCGAGGGATAACTTTATTACCACAATATAACATCCTCACTCCATCCCTAAAGTAATACAAGGTAGTCAATACAACGCGCCCGTGTGTGTGTGTGTGTGTGTGTGTGTTTGCATAGTGAAAGGATGGGCAATATCAATGACAGGAGCCATTTATTTATTGCGGCAATGGAGGTGAAAGGAAAAAAAGGGGAAGAAATCATTCTTTTCACAAGGCAAACACCACATTGTTTCACATTATTCAAGGGCGATCTGCTGTTCGCTCGGGTCTGTTCGCGTCTCACCGGGGAGCCGGCCTATTTATTCCTATAAGAAAAATAAAGCTGCTACTTTCACATGGCTGCTGTCGGAAAAAAGTGGAAAAGAGCTCCTTGCCAGCTACTTAGAGGACCGTTCTAGATGGGAGGAGGAAGAGGAGAAAAAAGGAAGGCAAGAATGGATGAGATGGAAGAGATGAAGTTGGGAAAGGAGGGAAAAGGGAGAGAGAGTAAGGCAAAGTTATGATTGCTGCGCTCCATGCTGTATCGTGTAGCTGCTCTTCCCAGCAGCCCGAAGGGTCCAGAGCTCAGATTTGGCCTGCCAACCAGAAGGTGGATATCAGCATTCGTTTGAGCTTTTTTTTTTTTTTTGTTGGCTTCTTCTCTCCCCCCTTCACCCCAGACTTCACACACTCAGCTTTCAACCGAGTCAGGGTGTGTTGCTCTTTGAAGTGAGGGCAGTTGGATATTTTTTGCAAAAGATTTAAATTCCGTTTTGCTTTTTTTTACGACAGTGGTATGAATTGTCAGGTTGTTGAGCCACAAAGATCTTTTGCCTCTGACTTCAGGGTCTCCGCCATCACCATGCTCTGCCTTTCATATGGCAGAATGAAGTTTTTCTGTGGACAAACACTAAAATAATACTCCCATCCACAAATTCTGTCATCTAAACCGTGTAATTATCGATACAGTTGGACAGCAGCGTGACAGGCATGTGAATTGGTGGTTTAGTGGCATTCTTACACACGTGTGTGTGTGTGTGTGTGTGTGTTGAAAAAACATCACCGAGTGACCGAATCAAAGCCCAGACCATAGTCCAGTCCAGAATTTGTGTCTGGACTTGAAAAGAGCAGTTCACGCCTGATCCTCGTGCAAGCCCACAGAGCTTGAGCTGGTTGGGAAGGAAAAAACACTGAGAAAAAAAACGAGTGTTTAGATGTGGCAGCCTGGCTGAGACGTTTCCACACAGACTGGGATTGCATCTGCTAAATACGGGCCTGAGGGAAGGAGGCAAATGCCTCAACACTAATTTCACATGCTTATTTTTAATTAACTGACATTGCTTTGTCAAAATCCTTGTGTACAAAACCTCGAGTCTGCAAAAGCTACTAAAAGTGCCAAAAGTAAGATATTATGAGGGTTGATAAACAGTCCGACTGTTTAGTCTGTACTTCACAGCACGTAGCGCTGATAGCAGCCTGGAAGAATAGTGCTGGGTGAAGATGAAAAATTTTGCCCTCCTACCGCTGTAAGGAGAAATTAAACTGTTTTATTGCTCGAGGGATAAAAGAGCTCCTCAGTCTCTCCGTGAAGCGGTGCGGAAAGAGCAGCCTGCCGATGAGAATGTTCCCCTGCCTGGCGATGGCGCAGTGTCGAGCCTGGTGGCTGTTTCCGAGATGTTTACTTACAGTCCTCCTCTCTGTTTTCACTTTTTTCTACCGGAACGGTTGAAATTTATTCGACCCGAATCCTGCCGCGTGTAACTAACTGGATAAAGCAGATACGGTTACTTTGAAGGAGTTACTTTTATTTTCTTATCCCACAATTAGCATTTTTTGCTGCTTTTTTTTGCAAATGTGATGAGACACTATGCAGCAATGTATATTTTTACACAAAATGTATTGCAGTTAGCACATTTCCTTACTGGCATTAGCCAGAGTGATAATGGCATGATCCGGCTCAAGGTTTCTTCCTATTAAAAGGTCGTTTTCTTGTTTGCGGGATGGGGATCATTCGTAGCATGCTGGTACTTGTTGTCCAGTGCGATGGCAGGGGCGGCCTGGTTCACCAAACCTGCTGACCAATTGGTTGAACTGGTTTGCTTTCACCTCGCGTCCCTCTGCTGAGCTGGTCTTTCTCTTGTTCCCTGTGGTGGTTTTCACCCTATCGCAGACCTCTCCTATGCTGTTCTCATGTTTGCGTTTCACCCTCTTGTCAGTGGTCTCACGGCAGTCCCTGTGGGCCTCCACTGCTTTATCTTCAGCTACTTTTAAGTTTTTGGTCTGCAGCTTGGACTTGAACCTGTCAGTCAGGCTGTTGCCGTTCCCCATAAGACAGGCTGTACGTGTTGCTGACCGCCAGCTCTGAGTCTCGGCTCCTTCAGCAGCAGTCAACCACTATCCATGTTGTCTGCAGTCTGGAAAAAGCACCTGTTCTCTTGAGTAAAGCCTCCTTCTGGCTTGGTGGTTAGGAGTTCTTCCGCCATTAAGATGTGAACAAGAACTGTAAATTTACTGTCATAAAGTACAACACAACAACACCAAAAAACAAAACAACAAAAAATAAATGACTGGAAATGAGCTGGGCATTTCTTGCAGACAGAAATTTGAACATTTGCATATCTTAAAGTGGCCAGTGGAGTACTTCAGAGTTAGGAGATTCCATCTGAAAAGCCGCACGCAATCTGTCACTAATGCAATATTTCCCTGTAATGATTGTATCGCCACCGCTCTCCTTGTTACAGAACTCCGGCAACAGAGCTGAGGCTGATAGGAAATGATTCACCGGCTTCTCTTTATTCTTCATTCTCTCCTTTGCTTGGAACATTGATGGTTTTGACTTCCATTTGCACAAGAGAAAAGGTGACGTGCTGTTCTATGCCGTGAATTAATGTCTTTGCTATAGATCTGTTTTAAAAGTCCATTAATGATGGACTTGATGAAACATAGTGGAAAGTTTAATGAATAACAAGTACTTGAACACTGGTTCATTACCCATTGGCCAGTGTCTTTTATTTTTAATAACCAGAGCCCTAATTGGCCATTTGTATATAAAGTTAAGTCAGCAGAAGTGAAGGAGACAGGATTATCCGGCACTCGCTGAAAACTTCACTGCAGCCTTGACCGTCTTCTTATCTCACCTTATTTATTTGAAATCTGACAGTTGGGCTGTACTGCGATGCTTTTGTGTTATTTGGTGGAAATTATTCAAGTCAAAGAGAGAAAAAAAAGCTTACTTGGTAGCGCTTTTGGTTGCAAAAATGCTAATTCATTCACCTTTTTAATACATACAAAAAAGGTCAACTAAGAAATGTTGGCAGAGCTGCTACCTTGAATATTCAACAGTCTGATTTTGTAAAACTGTATTTATATTTGTGCTTCTAAATAAGCTCTGTCTTCAGAATCATCTATATTTATCACCAGTGCAATCATGTGTAAAGATCTCTGATGTTTTGCCTAACAAACACTCCCTCTGTCTTCATCTGCCTATATTTATTTTACTCGCTAATATCCCCAAAGTATTCTAATTTTCCTTTAAAAACTTTGTGTTTCTCTGTTAATTACAGTAGGGGAATGTTCTCTCTAACACTGCAATTAAAGTTCCGAGAAACAATTAGGTATCACTCCAAACGTCGTGATTAATACCTGTCACTCATTCCGTGACATCGTTTTATATTTTCAGTGATCATTCAGGAGGATCCGTAAAGGCAAAAGAACCTTATTATTGTGCACATTTTAGCCATCGGCACGCCCCACGTCATCTCCTGATAAAAGCAGGGGAGAGGCAGCCGCTCCGGTTTGACAGTGTGCCATTAAGCCATCCACAGACTCGCTCTTACAGACTTTTATTGATTTATGTCTTTGCCTTTTCCCTGTTTAGCCTGTTTCAAAAACGAAGCAGAATTAACGGGCTCGTGCTTACCGTACTGGGGGGGAGGGCTGTGAACTCTTTCCCTTTAAGCAACAAAACCTGGCCAACGAAATGTTGCTTTTTTCTCTTTTGACACGCAAGTGATGGATGGCCATGTTTGAATCACCAGCTGCCTTTTGGCACCCCTGATTTTCAGCCTTCCTTCAAAGCACAAACTGAGGGGAAGGACAGGACGTCCTGATGGTGCTTATCCAGATCGAGAGCAAATACAGGTCATTCTAGACAAACTGTTAAGTGACTGTGGAGATTAATATTGTTTTTAGAGAATTTTGAAGGCTTTTATCAAATTTTGCAAGACATCTCTATTTTCAGCAAACTTTAAACAGTTTTAAATAAACTGGCAGCCGGGGCCTATGATGTTTTTTGATGCTGCTGTGTGGATGTTTGAGGGTGAAGCATGTTCTGAATGTGATGTCACACCTAAAACGATGACACGGAAATCGGGTGTAGAGCAGATAACAACCCTCTGATCCACCAACTCTTAACAAACCCCTATACTGCTGCTCCGCGGCGTCGTGTCATCAGAGTTCAGTTGATGTTGTGCGTACCTTAACCTGATGTTTATAAAGCATCCGACTTCTTCACGCTCAGAAGCCTTCAAAGAGATAAAGTCAGATGTGAAAGGAAGCCCACAGATGTATGGACTTTTAAAAAGCTCCAGCGATAAAAAAAAAATATTGACTGGCATCTTTTCTCTCCTGGTTTAAAAATTGCTGTTGCATATTTGTTTTTGTGATAATCTGTCACGGTTGGTGGAAAAGGAACACTTTACAAGTGCTGCCGAAACGAAATAATGTCTTTACATAGAATTAAAGGATTTCCATTTGAGCTTTTGCTGAAACATTTGCTTGGTCCAGTTTTTCTTCCTCCTCTTTCATGTTCAATAACCTTAATGTTTAATGTATTTTCCTGCTACAGAAGCTGTCAACATCCTCAGGTTTATATTTTAATCTTTATTTTTCTTACCCACTTGCAGAGGTCTGGGTTCTGTAATAAGTATAACAAGAATACCAACACAAACCTATTGCATTCATTAAACGACATCATTTTATTTCATTGTACTACTTTGTTTTTTCAGATTATTTTTGCCCTTTCATGTCTTTAGTCAGTCATAACTAATAAATGCTTCTACAAATCACAAGTGACAGATGAGCCGTTTATTCTTCAACCTGGAAAACATCTTTAGATGTTCTAGGCAGCTGTCTACTAATTCAGCTGTAGACTTATAACCTGCCTGTATTTAAAGGACCTGATATGATACTTTTTTATTTTGTAAGGGCTTTACAGGGCTTTCAGGCTTAAATTCAGACATAAATCAATTATACTTCTACTTTTAAGATGTGGTCCAGCTTTCTGATGTCCAGTACACTGGGTTCAGTACACTGTTCGAAGCCTTTCAGACTTTAATGCTCGAGCCATCACTGAAAACCTTCTTTTACTGCAAAGGTCAAAACTGGGTGGGTTGTTGATGGGAGCCAGACAACGGTCAGTTCTTTCCCCTTCTTTGTTGAAGGCAAGAGAGTAAAGGATATTGTGCGTGTCACAGACTACTCCTATTTCTTTTGTGCGCTTCAAGGACGCCCGAATGTCCAGTTCTTTTTCTCACTTAAAAGAAAGTGGGGCTTGTGTGAACTTGGACACATTTATTCCTCCAGCAACAAGACTGTCGGGGTTTGCATATCCAACAGGGGAAAGGAAGGTGTCCTGTCCGACCGCGACTGCTCTGACTCGCAACACTTCCTGACGTTTTTTGGGGGAAGATAAGGCGAGCCCGAGTTGTCGGGGTGGACTAACTTCCGAGCTGAAAGCTGCCCCTCTTTGCATTTTCTACTCCAACAATTTGCTCCCCAGAGAACAAAATGGATGAGCTGCGGCTAGAATTGGAACGTGAACTGAGGAACCGCTTCGCCATAATTCTGACAGAGACGTAGCTCAACTCATCAATCAGGGAGGACGCTGTTAACACTGGAGGGGTGGGGAGGGTGTTGTCACACTGCTGCCAAACANNNATGACATACATCAACATTAGGGATGCTTTTGGAACTCCTGGACACCCATCCTATCTCCGACGACGCTCTTAGACCTGTTATGCTAATGCAGCACACACGCTCTCCTGGTCGCAGGGGGCAATGAAAGCACCACAGGACTGGTTTGGGTTCACTAGGACATCTTTAAGGCAGCCGCTACCAACAACGATCACCCCAACACAGAGGGCAGTGTGCTGGAAATAGGTCCTGCAGCATTCAGTGGAAGACTCCCAGGTTCTGGACAGCACCCTGTCCACTTGCTTTCTTTACCTCGGGTTTTCTTTGCACAACTGTTGTCCATTTCGCTTTCTATGCTACAACTGTATATGCAGATTCTTGCAGTATACATATATCTTTGATCACTCTACACTTCATGTACATTTAAAATCATTGTTCTTTCAAATTTTAGTTGAGTGTACCGACTTTTTGGAAATCATTCTTCATTTTGTGCACAATTGTTTTACTCCTGAATGACAATAAACTTATCTGTCTACCAGCGATATTCTCTGTTGCTTTTATTGTCGCTTATTACTTGCCTAACGATTAATCTTAAACAGTTGAGCAGGCAGGAAAAAAAGATTGATCGTCATGATTTATTTGTACTTTATTTGTACCTAGTTTAACTCAAAGAGGTACTTCCTGGATGAAGAATTTAATGTTGTGAGTACTGCTGAGTTACGCAACAGTGCACTTTATTCTGACATATCTGTCTGCACCTTATTCTGATATATACTGCACTCTACTCCACTTTACTCCACCCTACTCCACCCCTCATTCCTGCCTGTCTATGTACGCGTCCTGTTGCATGTTGTGTTGACCCATGTTGTCTCTGTGTAGCCCTGTTGTCCTTTCTGTGCCCCTTTTGTGTTGTCCTACCAGCACCAAGTCCTGGAGAAACGTTGTTTCGTTTTCAATATGTATCGCACCAGCTATATGTGTTCGAAAATGACAATAAAGCTCACTTGACTTGACTTGACTTGACTTGACAGTGGGTGTGTGTGTGTGTGTGTGTGTGTGTTTAATGCTTCAATGGCAGAAGACAATATTTAGGGATCCTTGAGCGAATCCATCCCTGTCATGTTCTCAGCGGTTTGAAGAATGTCATTTAGACGTTCTTGAGTAGATTTCCCTGACCTTTCTACTGCGAACTATTTTACAGTACAGTTTACTGTAGTTTTCATCAGTCCAGTCTACCTGCCTCCCACCAGCAAAGAGGCTTGAAATTTGTTCCCTACTCACACATTTTTGGAGATTTTTTACCAGTCAAACGTGAAAGCATTTGCACCACTATGTAAATTTTGCAACCAGAGAAGAGATATGACATACATCAACATTAGGGATGCTTTTGGAACTCCTGGACACCCATCCTATCTCCGACGACGCTCTTAGACCTGTTATGCTAATGCAGCACACACGCTCTCCTGGTCACAGGGGGCAATGAAAGCACCACAGGACTGGTTTGGGTTCACTAGGACATCTTTAAGGCAGCCGCTACCAACAACGATCACCCCAACACAGAGGGCAGTATGCTGGAAATAGGTCCTGCAGCATTCAGTGGAAGACTCCCAGGTTCTGGACAGCACCCTGTCCACTTGCTTTCTTTACCTCGGGTTTTCTTTGCACAACTGTTGTCCATTTCGCTTTCTATGCTACAACTGTATATGCAGATTCTTGCAGTATACATATATCTTTGATCACTCTACACTTCATGTACATTTAAAATCATTGTTCTTTCAAATTTTAGTTGAGTGTACCGACTTTTTGGAAATCATTCTTCATTTTGTGCACAATTGTTTTACTCCTGAATGACAATAAACTTATCTGTCTACCAGCGATATTCTCTGTTGCTTTTATTGTCGCTTATTACTTGCCTAACGATTAATCTTAAACAGTTGAGCAGGCAGGAAAAAAGATTGATCGTCATGATTTATTTGTACTTTATTTGTACCTAGTTTAACTCAAAGAGGTACTTCCTGGATGAAGAATTTAATGTTGTGAGTACTGCTGAGTTACGCAACAGTGGGGTGTGTGTGTGTGTGTGTGTGTGTGTTTAATGCTTCAATGGCAGAAGACAATATTTAGGGATCCTTGAGCGAATCCATCCCTGTCATGTTCTCAGCGGTTTTGAAGAATGTCATTTAGATGTTCTTGAGTAGATTTCCCTGACCTTTCTGCTCCTTTCAGGCATTTGCGCTCTTCCTTTCTTGCACACTGTCTTCTATTTCAGCTGTCTTGACAAGGTTCTCAGCCTTATAAATACCTGTCTGTGAAATCTCACGGGTAGGCCGGTGCCACCGGTGGCGTTTCTTGGTTTTCTATGGCGTGGGAAGAAGGCGGACTTTGATCGGCACAGGTACCTGCCCGCAGAAGGCAAGCGTGACACCGCAGATGGCAGCCCTCCGCTCTATTTAGAGTTGCTTATGTCGCCGCGGCACGGAAATACTGGTTTGTCTCCATGCAGTTATCAGGGTTCCGAGAGGTTCTGCCAAATTTTCACCCTTTTTGCCTCCAGGGGGAAAGAAGTTTAACTGGCACTGTTTCACACTTAGCTGGGCCTCTTTTGGCTTTTTGGTAAACCGATAAATAAGGCAGTCGCCATTAACATATCATTTTTTTTTCCTTTTTATATTCCACTATCATAGAATAATGACTTATGAATACACATTCTTAAGTGTAAGGCTTAATGAAAAGGAGAAATTTAGTAACTTCGAAAATCAATAAATAGTTTAGCAGATTGCTACAGATGGTGGGTCTGTATATATAGTTTTAGATCTGTTGAGTTAGTGTATGTGCCAAATTTTGATATAGCAAATATTACAGATCGCTTCCTCCAACATTGGGCTACATCTACAGCGGTGCCACGGTACACTTTGGAACCTTCCCGTCCTAGCTACAGCGTATTATTATAGCCATAGGTCGCTGCCAATCTAAACCAGACGAGAGGTAAACAACATGTGGCTGCGACTGTGACACTGCATGCTGCTGCTGGCTCAAAACAATAAAGTCACCCTCAGATTTATTTGTCATTTAATGCAACTTTGTAGACAAAATAAATGATTGACATCAATCACCATGTGTCCAAGACCAGCATGTAATAAATAAACTAAAAATGTAAACTTAAAAAATAGAACAGAACAGGTCAATATATGCTTTAAGCATAAGTACAAAAAGCACCAGATCTTCTTCGCTAACTCTTATTTACGGACGCTCCCTTCATTCTCTAGTGAAATCCCTAACAGATGACCTCTAATCCCTTCTGGCATGTAGAATCCAACAAAGTCAATTGTAATTTGGTGGGTTTTACATGGGGGAAAAAAGCGACACAAAGCTTGTTTGGTCGGTCTTAACGGGCTTTATCCATCTGCTTCCAATTACAGTCTTTGAACCCAGCATCCATGATGATCTTTGTTCCTGTATCTTTGTCTGTCTGTCTTTCCTTTCTTCCTTTTTCACTCTGACACTATCTCCGAAAGGAGGGAGATCCATTTAAACAAATTCATTGAACAGCAGCACCCGCTGTTCAATGAATTTCCATGATCATAAAACTCGAAGTGAATACTTAGGTGCCAGCGTGTTTTTGTTTCCCGCGTCAGAGGACGTCTTTAAGATGACAAAAGAAATATGCCAGCTAAGCTAGCGGCAACACCTTTGGCATTCATCTTTGTAATCTCACAAATTGTTTTAAGATGAGAATGTATCTTTTAGCAGCGTGCTGTTGAGGAGGACTAAAAAGAAATTAAAAAAGGAGTTCACACATAAAAATGATCTCCACAACTCATGATACTGAGTGAGATAAATGTCAGAAGGCAGCTGAATGACAGATGTGTGAAGAGCCGACAGGCTGGATGACCTTTCATGAGCGCCTGTTGTGCGCTCAGCGCAAAACAAATGCCCTTCGCAGAGCTGCAGCGAGACTCGCAGCTTCCATGAGCGGTCACGCTACCCGCTAGTACGATACTTCAGACCAGCAGCACAAGACCATGTGGTTTTACCTGATCCCCAGCAACCTTGTCGACGTTTCCGCCCAGGTATCTGTTACATTTGTAACACGGATGCTCTCTCAGGTGCTTTTTAGTCCCACACTGGACCTGATGGTCAGTGTGCTAGCAGAGCTCGTAATTTACCATTCAATGATGCAATGTTGTTAAGAAAACAAAAGCAAACAACAGCAAAGTATGTTTGAGTGCAGTTGGTAGCAGTCACATCTTTTCATCCGGCAAGTAATGATCCTTTAAAATTGCCCAATTATCCATAAACATAAAGGCAACATTTCTGCAGGCGGAGAATTTCAAAGCTTGTCTGGATTATAATCAGGCTGTATGAGCAGAGCCATTTGTTGACAGGTGGGGAGAAAATTTAGAAGAATAATCTCTTTAAAACGCAAAACGGATCCATCATTTTGTGATGACAACCTAATAAAGCATGTGACATGCGAGGATAGTGATTTATGGATAATATATCAGACTTTTTTTACACATAAAATTGTAAAAGACTCAAAAAATATTCATGTTTTTATAAGTTGTAGTTTTACTGTTACTGAATATAACCACAAAGTACAAGAGCGTAGTTATAGTGATCTATATTTTACATTTTGGCAGTTAAATAACTCGTGGGGCAGGATATATTTAGTGCTGACATAAAGTGAAGATGGTTCATTTGTTATTTGATGACCATTTTAAACATGAAAGACCAGGAATTCAGCATTATATGTAATAAATGTAGGCTCCATGAACCCCTGGTGTTCATGGAGCCCCATCAGTCAGGGTCAAGCTGCTATAAAGCACGTGTCAGGCCTTGAGGATGGAGATGGGCAGGGCCATGTCGTTCCAGAACCTCACCAATACTGAGAGTCAGGAAATCCGATGCACTGGAGCCCGGTCTCTCGGTAGTTCACCTCAACCAAGCCTGTAATTGATATTTGTCGAAGGAAAAAGAAGTGGGGTCCGTGTCAGCTCTGCAGGTCTGAAACGGTGAAGTTGTGCTGTATGTCAGCGAGGCGTTGAGGCTGAAGACATTCCAGAGCTCCCGGATCCTTTGGGGGATGAAGATTTGATACCATCTGTTAGCTTTGCTTCATTTAAATAAAAACCACAAACAGTAGCAGCGAGCAGATGCTAACATTTCACTGTAGAAAATATCAATGAAGGCAAGTCCAGATGTATCTTTTTACATCTGCAAAACAAACAAACAAAAGAAAAAAAACAGACAAAAATATGAATTCTGGTGGTCACAACATGGTAAAAAAGGAGGGGGGGGGGGTTAAATGATAAACAGAAGCAACTGACTAAGTGCAGAAACAGCTTTGTGGGGACAGCCAACTGTACATCGAGTACTCATGGCACTTTGACACTGCTGCTGCTGCTCCCAGTTATTTCTTTTACTGCCGACCTTGCAGAAATTGGTTGTTTCTCCCTGGGGCTCGGCCGGTCCGGGTCACAGCAGGCCAGCTCTGGAGCACTGAAAGCTGCTTCCTCGGTGGATGGTGCTTTAAGTGCTGCTGCTCCTATTAACACACGTACTGCAGAACATCCCATCATAGAGTGTTCATGTTTCTGCCCATTTGACAGTTGAAAATGACAGCTGCTACGAGCTAGCTGCAGCTGGAGACTATATATGTTTTTATTTTTACTTAAAGTTTTACTTCTTTTTAAATGTAATTATTATCCCACAAACGCCCTTAAAATAAGATTTGCCGTAAATATTTTTTTCCTTTTATTTTCCATAAACTGTCTTTTCTTTGCATTTTACCCCAGAGGGCAGCTTAGATGGATTGATGTCATAACAGAGGAAGAAACTATAAAAAAATGAGATCATGACCAGATAGATTAGGAATGGGCTTGTTGGTGGTGGCTCTCCGTGATGGAAGGAGGAAGGTGATGTGAGCACATGAGGCGAGCGGAGAAATAAATTCATGTCAGCGGTGATCTCCCTTGGCTTCTCCTCGTTCTCGCCTCAGTCATAATTAGAGCCGAGAAGATAGCAACTGAAGCAGCCGAAGCAGGTGTGGATGGATATTCTCTCTTCTTTATTACTAATGGTGGCCTTTGATACATATTGAAACTCTATCTGAAAAAGCACTGTGAATAATTCATGTTGCCGGATCAGAGCGCCGGTCCCGGAGTTGCACTTGTCTTAGCGCTTTGTCTCGGAGAAAACATGGCTAGCGATCAGCCTACGGTGCAAGCTGTTCCTTTTTCAAAAAAAAATTGCCTTGGCTCTGTAAGAGGAAAAAGCCTTGTGTTTGGAAGACATTATAAATTGCCAGATAGTTAACTGGTCAGCGTTATGCTCTTCAACCATCGAGGAAAACTGCAGGCTGAGAAAATCGTAGAATAAGTACCAAACACAAACCAGCTTTATTGGTGTGCTTATTTTTTATTTACCACAGCATGTTCCTTATCCTTGCTCAGTCATTGGGTGTCTTACACTCTCTCTCACTAGATGCGTTCCTGCAGACATCAATTTTCAGATTTAATCCCAATATGAGCCTGAATGCTGTTAAAATTGAAAAATGAAGATCAAGTTATTAAATTCTCAGAGGCTGTCTCTCCAAAGAGAAGTCCGAAACGACACCACCTTCGTCGTACAGAGAGAAAAAGATCCCAATCTTCTCTGAGCAACCGAATAAAAGCGTGCGGAGGCAGTGTGTGGCAGCATTCTCGGACAAAAAGATGGAACAAGTCATGATGGAAGGCCTGGCAAAGTTTGATCCCAGCCAACTCCCAGAGAAGTACCAGTTCACACACAACAGGAGGGTGATGTGGCCACTGAAAATGAATGAGATCCGCTTGTCCACTGCATGGAAAATGGATGGAAAAGCCAACTCATTCATCTTTAAGTTGTTTGGGCCGCCACAATAAATTTCTGAAATGCTCCTCTTTGGAAGGAACACCCTCCAATTGTTGCTCTATTCCATCAATTTGGCAATAAGCAGGAAAAGACCAGGCAATAGGCAAAAAAAATTGCTAAAGTTCTGAAAGGCCGGTGGTGGAATGCCCAAAACTGTTTTCACCTAGCCATCAGCTGTCTTCAACACCACGAGAGCCGTAAAGAGGAAAGAGATGGTGGTGGCAGAGGTGACGAGGATGAAGGAAGAGCGCTACAATATCAAAGCTGTGTCACAGAGCCCACCAGGAGGCAGGAATCCCGTCATCAACCAAAACCTCAGTTGGGATGACCTGTGGAAAATCCCACAGGCAAAGCGCAGCTTCCTCATCCGGCAAAAGAAACATTAGGCTAGAAAAAAAACCAAGGTTGTTTTCCCCACCGGGAGTAAGAATTGAGGGCTGTTTCCCAGGTGAAATCACTGCTACATCCTACCATGACAGAGCCCACCAAGGCTAGATCAGTGCTCTTTGTCGCTCACAATACCAACAGGAGACGGTATCAAGGCCGCCTACAAGCACAAATTAGCCACGTACTCAAAGCTGGCTGCTGAGTACTGGGAGGCTGGCTGGAAGACCTCTGTCTTTCCAGTGGAAGTTGGATGCTAAGGCCACATGGACCTATTAACCACACGGCTTCTAAAGGATGCAGCTGTAACTGGAGGGACCTGGAAAGGGTGACAAAGGAGTTTGCAGAGAAGGCAGAGAAAGGAAGCATGCGGTTCTGGGTGAGGAGGAAGGACAAGTGCGAGGGAAAGAAAAAAACAATTAACCCCTAAAACAGCCGCAGGTGTGCACCCATCAGCTACAGGAGGCGCCAGGGGAGGCGTCCCTGTCACTGCTCCATCACTAGGAGCAAAAGGTTGGTGAATAGTGATTCCTGGGTGATGACCCTGCTGCTAACCTATGGGCACCAGAGGAGGTCTGACCAGCAGAAATACCTAGCGGGAGATTCTACCTCCCTGTACATTATCTCTCATTAATGTTTGCTTATCTTCTAGCATCAGCCTGTAAAAAAATGTGACTGAGTAGGGCTCCGCAGGGTTGGGTTTTTTTTTTTCCCCCGCTAGAGTTCGTGACAGGGGCACAGTCTGAGAAAGAAGGGAAAATGAACATTTGCTGTGTTTGGCTCATGTATAAAAAATATAAAATGGATTCTCCAAAGATGGACGGGCTCATGTGTTCACTGCCTCTGGGGCCGCCACATGCTCGGTAACACCACAGCCAAAGAGCGACAAATTAGGCTGGTTGTTTTGGCCCATTTAGGCTTGTTTTCTGACTGGCATCACAAAAAAAAAAAAAAAAAGAAATTGTCAATATTTTTTAAGTCATTCTGGGGTGAGAGAAAAAATATTCTCATGTTTATTCTAGTATCAGACCACGGCATAGCAAAATATGACGAAAATGCAGTCCACACACACACACGCACACAAACACCCACACACTTCTTTTGAGGTTCTGTTTTGCTTTTACAAACAGTAAATACACATAATGGGAATTGAAAACAACCTTGTCAATGGTTGAAGCAATTGCTGTGTATTTCTTTTTCTTTTGATATCTATTAAAAAAAAAATTGACCGTGCTTTTCCTTTGTAACATCCAGCTGTAATGTATATTAAACCTGATAGAAAACCATGAATATGACTGATTTCCCCGACACGCTTTTGAAATACGTACCTTATATCAACAGTTCAGTAACGGTGGACTGTGGTCTGTGTTGTGGTTTGCAAGGCCTTATTTCTGGTTTAATATGATCCAGAGCTGTTTTATTTTCTGCAAGTGTGTTTCCGAAAACGTTGCACATTAATGTGCAGGGACAATATCAATTAATGATCAATGATAGACAAAGGGGGGGATGTTTTTAATGTATTGTTAAAACTGCATATTGTATAAAATACTGTGTTTATGGGTTGTGAACATCGGTTAGATTGCAGGACCAGGTTCTGGGGGGTAGATGATACAGTTTAAGGCACTCTAGCATTTTACAGACATTAATCTCATGTAAAAATGAGATATTGATTTTTCCTGCTCTGAAGATGCATTGTGAAATCCTGATGACCAGCACCAGAGTGTATACATTCTGTCCATCACAGTGACATTAATCCTGAGGTAGATCAATTTTAACTTAAAAAG
This sequence comes from Tetraodon nigroviridis, assembly GCA_000180735.1. Classification (NCBI taxonomy): domain Eukaryota; kingdom Metazoa; phylum Chordata; class Actinopteri; order Tetraodontiformes; family Tetraodontidae; genus Tetraodon; species Tetraodon nigroviridis. The sequence goes on from CAAE01014557.1 coordinate 1,189,643, forward strand.
AAATAAAATGCACGATTGAATATTACTAAAATACTTCAGATGTTGCGGTTTTTAATGCATAGAATGGTATGCATGGGATGGAAAGGTAAATATTTAACAGGGGGATAAGTCAGGGATTAAGAATCCAAAGACTACTCAAACCCTACGCTGATTCATTACTTCAATCATTATATATTAAGTGCAAGTCAATACAATTTGATATGTGCTTACCCAAACAGCAGCAGTTCTCTTTATCTCCAACTTCTTTTTTAGTCTTCTGTTTTCCGACAGCCTGCGTCCAACATTCTTTTTCTTTAGAATCCAAACTTGGCGTAAATGAACACTGTTGTTTACTTTTACAGTGCACTTGACGCGCTTTTATTCTGAAAGTGTTAGCATGATCTTGCACAGCCATATTGCGGTAACGCTGATCCGTAGCTGAATCTATCCTACCCGGCGGAGCTCGCATGATAAATGAATGTCAGAGCAACTGCTGGCCTCTGCTCTCTGTTCACCGTGGGGATTGAAAAATGTATATCATACATCACTGCCCTAAAAAAAATGCAATTATTTTAGAGAGCGGAGAAGCCTGGTGAGTTTGTTAAAAAAAAGCAAAAAAAAAAAAAATCATTTCACAGAAGCAGATGACCTGTGAAATATGAAAACTGTTTCTATGGAGACCAGATGCTTCTAGACCTATAAACCCGATAATCAGGATTGTGACACGGACGGATTAAAAGAGACTTTTCAAGTTTGGATTTGAACCATCCATCATGGCAGAAAATTGCCTGACGTGACGTAGTTTCATGACTTGTAGTAACTTGCATTAGAAACCTGAGCCTCCTGAAAGGATTCCCCTGATCTCAATCTTTCACCCGGGTCCTTTTTTTTCTGTGCCTTTAGGCAGGATATTTGATTTTCACCCGGGCTACAAAGCTGGCTGCTTGAGTTTCGGCGCAAAGATGCAGACATTTGCATTCTCGCATCTCGGCTCCTTCAGACAGAATCCCAGTCAGGATTACGAGCATGTGAGAGGGACTTTGGCGTCGTGATCACAATCATTATGCCGTTCTTCCCCAGGCACACCAGAACACCAAAAGCATCCTGGATTGTTTCAAAGTAAAGCTTGAACAAAATGAATTTAAAGGATTCTCTCAGGATTTCACACCGATGCTGACTGATTCCCCCCTCCCAGCTACGAGAATCACTGGTTGACTTTAAACGGTTTAGGTGAACAAAAGAGGAGGATGACTGTCTTCCTTATTTGACTACCGCAAGACGGGAAGCCTGAAACTTCCAGCAGGGGATTAGATGAGGATTATTACAAGTGTGACAGCTAAAGGTGGAATGTGCACCACTATTCCACACGTGTCCAGAAATTGATGATTTGGTCTGTTTTGTTGTCTTATGTAGCTCAAGATTTAAATAAAAATTTTGGAGAACAGTTCCACACTGTACGCTCTATGATTTTATCATTGTTTCATTAACATCAATTTCAACAAAAAACTTATTATTGTTGAGTTTATAGTGAGTTTTAATCAAAATGGCTAATGACAAGCTAGCTAGCTCATTAACTCTCTGTAATGTGGCAATGAATTTGTTGCAATGACGAGATTCTCCAAAGGAATCATTGGTAGGACTGAGCAGCTGCCTTTCCACTGGCAGATGACACCAAATTTTGAGAAATTGCAGGGTTTTGCTCGCATTAGTGTGATATGATGAACTGGTTAATAACTTGTTGTCTGCGTGGATGTTTGCCTTCTTCCTCTCTGCTCCTGTGTGGCACCTAATTGAACAAATAAATGGAAGTGCGTGTGCATTCTTTGTGATCTAGTGCGCTTTAACTGAGGAAATTATCCAAGCATATTGACTTCATAGATCACTGCTGCAAGCTGGCGTCTTCAAAGTGTCATTAATATCTCTGAGGAGCTTCTCTCGTCGCCAGCGGTTTTGTATGGCGCCATTCTCGGGTTAAAAGTAGACTCTGCTGGAGATTTTAAATACCTTTTTATTGTGTGCAGACTTGGAAATGGATAGAAACACTGAAAAATGTTTTCTTTTGTCCTGTAAGAAAGACTCTTAGTTAAAAAAGGGCTATTTTTCAGGGGTTGTTTTTGTTCTGTGCAGTGGGTCCAGTGGCAGATTCCCACAGGATTTGATAAGATTATTGTGTCTGGACACCTTCGGGGGGCTTTCGAGGCCATGAAAATGGATGCTGAACACATTGCTGTGGCACTTTGGAACAGCAAAACGGAGAATTCTGATACATGGAGGAATCAGTTTTGATACTAATACTGTTTTAATACACAATTTTCTAAAACCGGCTAAATTATTTGGCTATTTATGCAAAAAAAAAAAAAAGGGGGGGAAGGTAGAATTTTAGAACTTTTCAAGATTTCTTGTCAGGTCAGATGAAGTGATTGTTGGAAGGCCTGGAGCAAAAAAGTTTCCCTTCCTAAAGATTTAAAAGGAAGAGATCAGAGGAAAGTATTATTAGAAATGTTACTTTTAACCGTGGAACAAAATAGCTTGCTGGAAATTACAAATTCCTTTTAGGTTTTCTGTAGTGCATCTTTGTATTGCCACTTAATGACAGCAACACTCTGGTAATAAAAAGAGAAGAACATGCTGCCCCACTGTGTTTTTGTGTCTGGGGGTACCTTTGTATCTGCAGTCATCATGATGAAACCAAACCGACGTCCTCTCTGATGTG
>CAAE01014557.1:1201343-1227322 GCA_000180735.1 Tetraodon nigroviridis
CCAGTTTTTCCCAACAGTCTAAAGATCTGCTTGTTGGAATAATTTAACCCCCACATGGCAGTAAGCAGTGTGTGTCCTGGAATGAACAGGAAGAAGCAGGAAGTAAAGTAGCATCAATGTAAATACCAGCAATAATAATCTGATGTGTTGGCGTTGATTATTCTATCAGAACGTGATTCTGGCAGATTTATTTGAATGGTTTTTTTTGGCCCATTACAGGTTTCTCAGCATAATATCCCCCTCTCTCACACAGGAGGGGGTGGAACAATTTACTCTGACATTTACAAAATTGTTCTTCCTTTTTCTTCTTTCCTTCAGAGATCTGTTTCATTAAAAAAATATTAAAACCCAAAGCTCAAAGAAAAACTGCATAATAATAGTTAGGCATTACTTGGCTTTGAATTCACCACTATTGGATTTTTAGAAATAAATACATTAAAAAAAAAAAAGAACTGGCTTAAATAACATCATCAACAACAACAACAACAACAACAACAACAACAACACAAAAGCTTTAGCAACAAAAAATGCATAGCTGAATTATAGAAGTTAGAAAAACAACAAGAAGAACAATGACCAACCTTTCCAACCCTCTGTTGTTTCCTAAATATTAGCAAATTGAAAAACATGTAGAAATGTGAAAAATGACACAAATCCTACAGCAGATATTTAAAAAGAGAAAGAGAAAAGTAATGACTCGAAACTGAGATGTTTGGCATCTCAGAATCATGGGAGGAATGAAAAGTGAGGGAGGAATGGATCATGGGACTGAAAGCTTGTTGAAATGATGGGTCGACCCTGTTAAAAAGACCAAACGGTGCTGTTGCATGTTGAATGTGACTTATTTGTCATGATATTAAGCTTCTAGGTTTGTTCTACATGGACATTGCCTGACCTTCCCATGTCTGCACCGGGTTTCTCCAGTTTTTCCCAACAGTCTAAAGATCTGCTTGTTGGAATAATTTAACCCCCACATGGCAGTAAGCAGTGTGTGTCCTGGAATGAACAGGAAAAAGCAGGAAGTAAAGTAGCATCAATGTAAATACCAGCAATAATAATCTGATGTGTTGGCGTTGATTATTCTATCAGAACGTGATTCTGGCAGATTTATTTGAATGTTTTTTTTTGGCCCATTACAGGTTTCTCAGCATAATATCCCCCTCTCTCACACAGGAGGGGGTGGAACAATTTACTCTGACATTTACAAAATTGTTCTTCCTTTTTCTTCTTTCCTTCAGAGATCTGTTTCATTAAAAAAATATTAAAACCCAAAGCTCAAAGAAAAACTGCATAATAATAGTTAGGCATTACTTGGCTTTGAATTCACCACTATTGGATTTTTAGAAATAAATACATAAAAAAAAAAAAAGAACTGGCTTAAATAACATCATCAACAACAACAACAACAACAACAACAACAACAACAACAACAACAACAACACAAAAGCTTTAGCAACAAAAAATGCATAGCTGAATTATAGAAGTTAGAAAAACAACAAGAAGAACAATGACCAACCTTTCCAACCCTCTGTTGTTTCCTAAATATTAGCAAATTGAAAAACATGTAGAAATGTGAAAAATGACACAAATCCTACAGCAGATATTTAAAAAGAGAAAGAGAAAAGTAATGACTCGAAACTGAGATGTTTGGCATCTCAGAATCATGGGAGGAATGAAAAGTGAGGGAGGAATGGATCATGGGACTGAAAGACTGGGGCAGGTTGAAGGGGTTCAGGCGTCTGCCCCACTCCCTTAGCCTTGGTAATATTCTGTAAGGCTAAATATTACATTTAAATGAATTTGATAAATATTCTTAAAGACAAACGTTGCCAGAAAAGTTGCAAATTTCAGATCTTAACAAGACTGGATCCGGTTATTTACCAGTCAGGATAAATCTCTTGTTCCCCATATCACATATATTAGTCCGCTTTATTAAAAGGGGTTTTTTTTTGGACCATATCACCAAAGGGGGCTTGTTGCGGGACTTCTCCTTTACATGTAATTTTGCATTAACGTCAGCTTGCTCAGCCTTGTGGGAATTTACTGGCAGTTTTGCCTCGCCAAAGCAGACCCTGTGTTCACTGGTAACAATATGGCTCATAACAGGGCATTTGCATGGAATAACTGGAGTGTTCTGACACCTAAGATCTGGGGAAATCTCAGCAAAACATGTCTGGTAATGATGAATTTAAATGCAAATGGCAACTTGACAGGGAAAGCAAATTACATCCGTGACTTGGCCAAATTGACCCAAATTGAAGGAAAATCTCCGAACCTGAGCATATTGGTACAGTTTATCGAAATATAAAACAAGGGAAACAAGCTAATAGTTATCCCAGAATGAAGAGAAATGAAAATACTCAGAGAAAACCCACCGCGGCTCCTTTTTCAGCTTGCAGCTGAGTGGGAATCAAACCCAGTGCATCACTATTCAAGTTAACGTTCACTGTGACCATTAGGTTCACCGTGTCGGAGGATATAGAGGTGGAACTGAAAGAGTCACCTGTTTTTGTGCAACTGACTGCATGACACTGCACAACCTTCTTTGTCTTTTTTTTTTCCAGAGCACCTGAACACTTCATTTATTCGGAACAGCAAACAGGGAATATTGTCTTTTCAGAGTGAGCCGCGAAGGGTGAAACACTCTACTGCCCCCCCATTCCCCCCCCCTATCCCTTCCCCTACTCCCTCTTGCACTTGCTCCATGTTATCCTCAGAACTGGGGATGCGGGGAGACTTGGAGATCAGTGGAGGAGTCGGGGGCAGCATACAGATCAGCAGCAGTAAGAAGAGATGCCCAGGCTACTTAGCATACCTAATTGACCTCCAGCTCCAAAACTCCAGCGCTGTGACTAAACTCCCCTCAGCTCTGACACCCCGTTCTGCATGATATTATTTTTTGATAGGTCTCATACAGCCACATTTAGCAGTGGGTTTTCTTCATCGTGATTCAAGACAGTCTGTTTCGCCTGGCACGCTTTGCAAATTTAATCCTGTGGGAGCCCCCTGTCCACCCACCAGCCCACGCGCTTGCCCACGTCTCCCTCTCCGACCCTTACTCCATACTCCCTCCATCAACCAAAGAATCAGGTTCAGCGAGCCCTAACTACACAGGCAGCCAAACTCTTTCCACCTTTAAAGCTTTAAAGGTGCGGCTTGTAGAAAATGATCTAGCGTGGGAGGAAAGATCCCATCAGGGTTGCGGTGGCTGTTAATCTTCCCTAACCCGAACTTCTGTGTTTTACATTAAACCACAGTAAAAGTGAAAAACTTGATGTGATGCCTAATGTGAAGATTAAAGTCTGAGCACTTTTCCAGCAGTGATACATCGCCGTATAGTTAGTGCTCTGTCTCAAATCTCCCTGCCCTCGCAGCGGGGCCTCTCAGCAGGCTTTCCAAATATTCAATAATTAAGCACCCGCCTCTATCTAATGGGATTCTGTTACAATCTCCCCACCGACCCCCAAAACCAAAAAAAACAGGACGCGGAGAGCTGTTTTTTTTAGTACTGGCACATGTGTAAAGACCTCACACCAGAGCTGTTTGTCAGGTGACATAATTACACGAGGACGTGAACGGTGTTGGATGTTTCACCACCTACGCGGAATCCAATACTTGAGACTAATTGTGGGACTGTTAGGCTGGTGGGTGACCCCTTTGATCAGAATGATTAAGCCGCAAGATGGCTGCCGGGAGGGAGATTTGCCTTTCGAACTGAGTATCTATCTATCGATACGACTAGATCTTTACTTCTATTGTACTAATATTAAAGCAATCGTTCTTAAACTATATGGACTCTCAAAAAGAGTTGGAATCATATTATTATATGACTTCTTAAAAAAAATATTTCCATTGATAGACATTAGTAATATTAAGTCTGAAATAAAACATTTAACTCCAACCTCATGGTTGTCTCTTAAAAGTCAAGCCCAGGCAGATCCATTGGATTTCCGTTTCTTGATCAGTTCGGTGTCAGCGGGACAGAGCTGCAACAAACAGGGTGCTGGAGGAGGGTGCAAATTAAAAAGACAGTCAATCTGAAGAGAGCAGTAGGTGTAGCTAAAGCTGGGAGTGAAGGCGCGTGTGGGCAGACAAGGACGGCCTGACTCCACGCTTTTCCCTGGTTCACCATGAGGTCTTACAGTCCCCGCAGTCATGAGTGTGATGGACAGCTCAGACACAGTCTGATGGCTTCCTCTGTGTGCCATCACTTCAGTGAATATGTGCGTGGCTTTCGTAGTGACACGCAGCTGAATCATCCTTTATCACTACCAAGTGCTCCATAACCATTACATTATGTTCTAATTTAAACCTCTCAGGGATTAAAGTTGTAATATCAGCTCTGTGCCGTTTGGATTAAAGTTGTAATACAGCTCTGTGCCGTTTGCATTTCAATTACATCGCCAACGTCTCTGCTGTACCTTCAGCCTTGCCTCCATTCTGTGACATCGCATTAGACGGCTCCCGGTGACGTTTAAAAATATCCACTGGGGGATTCAGTCCAGGAGAGGTGTCACCACAACAGCAACAACAGCAAAAGCACAATTGAATTAAACACACTTTGCAATCACTTTCTGTCTCTCACCTTGCTTTTCTCTTTGACGCCTTTTAAAGTTGTCAGTTATCGAAGTCACAGTGTTGTTGGCTGAAGAGACACTATCCTTCCGGGTAGGGTGGGCGCCAATATTACAGTGATTGTCATCGCAATTGTGTTTTCAAAATCTTCATTTTTTTTTTTTTTCTTATTTGCGATTATTATCAAATATTAATTGTATCTACAGAGTTGCATAATATGACAATGGGTCTAAATCTGATATCATCGCATTGCGCCAGCAGCAGCATTACTGGCACAGCCTCGTTGTTTATTTCTCGTCTTGATCACAACAGCATGGAGCTACGGCTAGGATAATAACCATCTAGAGGAAAAGGAGGTTCTGGTTCCAAAACCATGTGCTACAATGCTTTTTAGTTTCAAAACGATCAGTGAAGGAGAGCCAAGTAACTTGGAACAAGTGATCTGTAAACTTTCCCATAAAAAGAGCCAGTCAAAAGCGCTAACGCAACAAATTTGAAACAACCTCTACAGCAATATGTCAAACTATTCCTGAATGTTCAAAAAGTCATTAAATTGCTCCTATTTATTAGGACGTACAGTGCTGTACAGACTGTGCAATTTTAAAGTTTATTATGCAATAGTAGTAGAATAAAAAAGAAAGGATACAATGTATTATATACTTGATTATTTTTCTAGCAATTAATTGTCTTCAGAAATTCCTGATAGTGACAGCCCTACCTCCCGGCACGGAAGAAAACACAGTCCAGCCACTTTTAAGTCACATTTTGGCTTATTGTCAACCATAATGATCAGAAAGCTACGAAACAAAGGTTGCAAACCTGTCCAAAGGTGAAGATATGGACGCAAAATTGCCAATTAACACGTCTGTCCCAGTCACATTAATTGAATTTTAATTTCAGTTCTTTGCTTCCGTGGGGTGCTTGTGCAGGCGTGATCAGGAACAGGTCGTTTAACAATGGTGACAAAAGTGACATCGTCAACTCCGAAAGCACAATGCAAGTCGCAAGTCTTAAAACATGATTTGATTTATGAACAAAATAAAAATCATTGTGCATCACTTTGCGGTACGTTGCAGAACAGGCTCAAATAGAGGACACTTCTAATACGAGTAAGAAAGCACTGCCAGACACTTGGAAGACTAATGAGAGAGTCACTTTTTACTGAATATTCTTCAATAAATCTTGACAATGCAGAAAGCGTTCAAAATGGAACTGTCAGTCAAAGACTCTTTTAAACTAACTCAAAGTAGTGATTGTCGGAATCAATGAATTATTACATGACTTTGTTTGTTTATCCTGGCAGTGTAGCCTAAATGGATTCTGACCTGGGGACGATCTGTTTTGTGTGCGGTAATAAAGCTAGTTATGTTTCATCTGTGTAGATATGTTGAACTGGGTTTATTAGAGATTGCTCTGCATTGATTTAGATGTAAATAGTTTCATTTTAGGGGGGAAAATGTAATGAAAAGGCTTGAACTAGGCACGTGAGACACTTTGGGCTTCCTTTTTGTGAGTCAGCCATGTTTGATCAGGCTTCCCATGTGAAACCACACACGTGTTCTGCTCCATCTGGAAGCTGTACGGCGCCTGTGATTCCGTGAGCCAACAAAGGCCTTTACCCACCATCTCTGTGGCTAAAGCAGAGAGAGCAGCTGGGACTTCGGCTCCTACTGAGCTTCTTCCCACATACAACCAGGTCAGTTTAGTTTTTTTTTAGGATCTGGAGTTGCTTGTTTGTTGTTTCAGTGATCAATACGATGCATCTGATCATATCACCACGAGTCCAGTGTAGGTGTACAGGTAGGGTGAGGGTAATCAATACCCCACGTTGTGTTTTTATAGACGACTCCCTCCAATGTACAGAGATAAAGTGTCAGATTGGCAATGAGTATCTTTTCTTTTTTGCCTTTATCACATTTTATTGTTCAGTTTTCTTCTGGCTCTTCACTCAGTACAGTATACACAGTATACAGTTTTTTAAAAAGAATTTTAGCAGGAAGGTAAATGGTAATGTTTTGGTTTTTTTTCTGCTAATTTACTTTTCAAATGCACCTTATTCCTCCTCACACTTAACAACATGTCAAGGCCTATGAACGCATATATATAAAACAAAGAAAGAAAAGAGAGAGGATAAGCTGTAAAGGCTGGCATCACGTGTGGTGATGGTGATTAGTCTGGCCTGTGGTAACGCCGCTTTGACGGGAACTTTGCCCGGCATGACGAGGTGCTGATGGTGGAGGAGGTGGTGGTGGTGGTGGTGGTGGGGAGGAGGGCTGTGGAGGTGTGGGGTGCAACCGCTGACAGATGAGAATCTGAGGAGTGATGCAGACACAACAGCAAAATCAACAGAGGGCCAGCAGGCTGCCTGTCAATCACTGCTGTGTCACAGGGCTGAAGTGTCGAATAAATAAAAATAAAAGAAATAGAAACTGACAGCTCTGCATGTGTGTGTGTGTGTGTGTGTGTGTGTGTGTGTGTGTGTATTTGTGTGAGAGTGAGTGGGTGGGTGTGAGAGAGTGAGTGGGTGTTCCATGTCTTTTTCCAGGGTGCAACACTGATCGACTATTGACATAATAAAAATGAAAGGAGTGGGCGGGCCAAAGATCACAAATTAGACATGCAGTAATTAAGCATGCTACCCTTTTCACAGTGATTAAACAAATCTGGTGTGCGAAGGTATGACCTACGTGTAAAATTACCATTAAACAAAAAAAAAAACAACCATGCAGCTTTAACAGACTTTTTGGCACATGGACCTTTCCTTTTTCTGTCCTCAGGGGACAAAATTCCAAGAATTGAACCACACGCAGACGTCTTGCGCTGATGGCGCCGGACACCTCCAGGCTGCCTGTGTTGGTGTTGCCCACAGAATATCAAACAGAGGTGGGGGCCTCGGCGTTCCTAGGGGACGTGTGAAAATGACAATGGCCAGTACTTGTACATCACCTTGAGGCCACTGGTGGTCTGTAGCTAATAAGGACATGGTTATGATGATGCATGCATGCATGCAGAGAAAATAAGTTACCTTCAGCCTGATTCACCTTCAGAAAACTGCAGCCAGATGTAAACATCTTTTTAGAATGCTAATTGTTTTAGGGATGTCAGGCCATAAAGAGTAAAAGGTGTGTGTGCATGGGGGGGGGGGGATAAATCTAGCCTTCAAAAATGTGTTTTTCTGTTTTCATTTTTTCTGTCAGAAGGCAATTTTTTTCTTTTCTTTTTTTTATTATTTTGAGGCTGCTCACTGATAACCCCCTCAGCTCCCACAAGGGCTCTGCTGCTCTGCTAATGGAGAACAAACCACACTGCCAGAGGTGTGTCAGGACGTCCATTATCTTCTTAGAAGCAATCCCTGACATTGTGGAGAACCCTTCCAAAAACACTCTTTGAATTTGACAAGAAATAAATATTTAATGTTTTGAAATGACTCTGACCTGCTCAGACCCCTGAAATGTGACTTTGAGAATACTTTCCACGCCCTGTCTCAGAAAAAAAATACTATTTTAAAACCGAAACCCTCTACCCAGAACTACAGAGGTATACGGAATGATTAAACGTACCGGTACATGCAAACTACAACTCACCTTGTTGTCTGTACGCGTTTGCTATAAAATCATCATGACTGTAACTTTTTAACTAGTAAAAGCAGAGAAGTAAAAACACCCAACCCCTTTGGCAACTTCCCTACTTGGTGATGAAAGGAAAAACTAGATGAAAGGATAAAGGCGAGTTCAAGAGGAAATATGCATAGCTTTTTCTTGGATAAATTGCCAGCTCTCAGATATATAATTCATATATATGGTAAGAAGCTTCCTGCCCTCACAATGGTGCCAGGTCGAGGGACAGAAAAATGACACATTGCTTGTGTCAACACGGGGAGGTACAAATGTCTCTGCCCATTTGCCGGCTGATTTACTTTCTGCCGTGGCTGAGCCTGTCTTTTCTTCTTCTTCTGCTTGTACCCCTTCACTCTCCACTTGCTCCTGGCTTGCTCTCTCACCCATTTGTGCATTGTTAGATGGTGCATATTAACAGGGCCCCTGGTCTTCCAGTCACAATCTCACTCCACTCCAGGCACCTGCCTAGCCTGCCCCCCTTCAGAAAACAAACTGCCTATGCTTTATTAAGTTTGCGATGTTGGTATGTTTGGTTTTCTCTCTCTCTCTCTCTCTTCTGACTTCTCTCTGTCCTGTTTTCCCTCTTCGTTTCATCCTTTACCCAGCCAACTTTTAGCAGGACGATTCTTCCTCCTAAGCCTGGTCCTGCTCTTGTCACCGTGCCTACCTGGGGTTTCTGGGTTCGGGTTTCTGCCTCTGCAACGCACCTAGAGACAATTTTTATTGTAAAAGGTACCATTTAAAATAAAAAACTGAATGGAACTGATGATTTACTGTTATATTTGGTCATATATTTTTATAGCTTGTATAATTATGTATTAAGTTATCTTCCTGGTTAACTGGTTTCCAGTGAGGTTTGAGTCCCTAATTACCAAAACGAGTCAGTTTCCCACCCAACTCCTCTGTTCGGGTTCCCCAACACGCCTATGCGCAAGTACGTCACACAAATGAATACAAGCACCCAGTAGGCAAAAGAAAAAGATTTTATTTAATTCACAACTGTAAATAAACTTTAATAATTTAGAATACAGTTTGTTAATTAAAAACAATACAACTCACAATTTAGTAAAATAAGAGTAAAGCCCAACAATCGGTTAGTCAGTGGGAAAGCAATGGCGTTTAGTCATGCGAAGGCGACTGTCGCCACAAGAAATAACACAACACACACCAAAGAGAGACGCATGCATGGAACTAAGGCGGACAGAGCCTCACACACTGTCACAGCCATCGTTCAACCCTCAAAACACCACAACTAACAGTCGGGACACACTCAAACCACACGAACACACACTAAAAGACCAGCGGAAGCAGGGAGCAAGCAGGAAGGCTAGCGCTAACGAAAGTAGCAACACTGAGAGGCAACTAAGAGAGGCGATGCAGCAAAAGAAAGCGTAAAGAAGAGGCAACTAAGAGAGGCAATGCAACAAAAGAAAGCGTAAAGAAGAGGCAACTAAGAGAGGCAATGCAACAAAAGAAAGCGTAAAGAGGCGAGGCGAGGCAAGGAGGCAACTAAGGCCAGCTGGAGCAGACAGCGAAGTCGCTGTTAGCTCAAGCACCCACACCAACTGGCACCATTTACGGCGCCGCTTACCTGCCCCACTTAAATACGGGCTTAAATATACTTCCGCGTTCGCCGTTCACGCCTAACCTGTCGTACGGGTGCCCGTGAGGGGCGTTCCCCACCACCTTCGACAGTCTCAACTGCTCCCCAAATTCATCCGCTCACACAATCGCATGGAAAAAGAGCAATGGCGAAAGACACGGTGCAAATCCTATGGAAATCGCCTGCAGGCATGGAAAACATTTATATGTCCCGGAGAAGGAAAAAAATGGACACTTCCTCCCAAAGCTAACACAATCAGTCTTCTTTAACATACTATATTACGAAGATTGAACAATTCATCGTCACTTCCCAGCTCAATGCCTTTCCTCTCTAGAGGTAGACTTTTGATTCGCACAATTTTTGTGTTTACTAAGATATACCGGTGCAGCTTCCTTCATTGTACGCCATATAACTGGTGTGGAGGCCCTTTAGAAATGGGCCATATTTAGAAGACAACAACAAAAACAAAGACTTCCAGTTATCTACATACTACATACTACATATTACATTCCAATATAGGCATGAGACAATTCAATGTTTTCTTTGTAGTTTTCATTGCGGGTTCGATTTTGCTTGTTTCGTGGCTGTGATTTTAATTTTGAATTCCTAATAATCCTTTGGGTCAAAATGCGCCCACATGCGCGGGGAACAACAGAAGAAACGTTTGGAAGGGTTTTCTTGAAACAGTTTGCCCACTGAGAGCTGGCGTTTTCCCATGCTAATGATCTTTGATTGCTGTGGCTTCCAGCCTCCACCAACAGGCTCATTACAGAGACTATTGGCTGTTTGTAATTCCACCAGTACAGGCAGAGGCTTCATTTCTGATACAGTTGGTGTCACTCTTAGAAACAATTTATGATCTGTGAACAAGAGAAAAGCTAGGGAATTATATGTGCATGCCTTACCAGTAAGATTTTTTAAAGATTCGTTTTTCAACAACCCTATCGAGCTGAAAAAGGAAAAAGTTCATTGAGTGATCTTGTTTAAACTTCTAGCCGTTGTGGAAATAGAGCACAGAATGAACCTGGGTAATGCTCAAACACTAATACAAGTTCGAGGTCAGAATACATTTAGCATTTATTTATCAGTATCTATTTTTGTATTTTAATATGTGAAGGTTTTGCTTGACTGAAATGAATGTCACAAATACAATAAAAGCAAAAAGAGCCTCTCTTCTTTGTGTGTGTGTGTGTGTGTGTACCATAATTCTCATTCTATTAACAAGGCATGGACACATATATAATATGGGGCCCTACAACTTTGAAGGGCAGTCTGTGGGTAAATTAAAACCGGGATTAGAACTGGGCTCAGATTTGAGTTGGCTGTGTTTTGGAGTGTTCCTGTGGGGAGCCGGTTAATGTATTCCCTCTATAAAATATCTGAAATCTACGTATATATTTGGCTTAATATGAAAAACCTCAGCCTCTCAGTGCAGTTTATTTGTGGTATTAACCAGGACCGCCACTGACGTGACTTGATTTGACTGTATTGACTTGAGTATATTTAATTTCCGAAGAATAATTACCATCTTAAGCTGTCGCCTTATAACTGTCGCAGGTGACACACACTCTGCGCCCTGTTCAGTACTGAATTAAGAGCTTTTTGAATCGTCCCCTCTCTGTTCAAAAATAGAAGTTCCTGAGCCTCTGAGGGGGATGGATCTTTACACATCAAGCACACACGATAAAGAAAATTTGCATATCAGACTGACGGAGGCATCTGTTTGGAACCAGCAGAGATAAAATATGCTGAGCAGAATTTAGAATTCTACACAACACTTATTACAAACCAACAACACATTAATAGACTAATCAAGCGACGCAGAATTTGCTGATGACTTTCATTAAAAGTTACAGCTCATTCCAGCTGGCTCGAGGCCTTTCGACTCAGACAAAGTTATCTAAAAGCTAGAGTCACCGGCGTGTCCCTGTGCATTGTCTCAGTCTCAGTGGTATTGTCTGGCCATTAGCTTCATATTCTATTAGCTTCTCAAAGATCGTCTTGTGGGCAAGGATGTTCATTATCCCGGCAATCAGCACCGTGTGTGTGTGTGTGTGTGTGTGTGTGTGTGTGTGTGTGTGTGTGTGTGTGTGTGTGTGAATCTGGTGGGCCAATACCCTCTCTGGAGGCATTGTGGATGATTTTCTGCCTCAATTGAAATCCAGTTTTATACTTTGATGAGTGTGATTAAGGCTTCCTGATGTCTGGGTATCAGATTAGGAGTTACATAGTCCTCGTAAAATATGATGTGATGTAAAAGCTGAATATAAAGTCATGTTTGACGGGGACTCTGAGGGGACCTGTTTTGACTTTCCCATCTGCCAGCATACCTGACAGGAAAGATAGTAGTTAAAAAAAATAAAAAAATAAAAAAAATCTAATGTTGCAAATGTTTAATCAGAATATTACCCAGATTGATTTGAATAGTGTGCTACTTCAAGGTTCCGCCTTCTTCTTTTCTGCAGAATGTTTAAATAACCACAGACTTATTTGCATATTGCTCTGTTTTTCTTGTTCTTGAACCCATCAAGAGGGCAGTGGGTTCTTCTTCCTCTTGTTTTGTTTTCTTTTCTCTTCTCTTTTAATGTACTTTGAAAATAAATAACCCAGTGACATCTATAAGGACAATTTATTTATTTTCTTTTGAAAGAAAATGTGAGTTGTTCCATTAAGTTTATTCTTTCTGATTATTTATTTATACTGTTTGTCTTGAGGGGGTCTGTCTAGTCAAGTCTGGACAATTTAAAAAAAATGAACAGGCATCAGTCTCATTTAAACTAAAGCCCCTTGATCAAATAATCTTTTTAGATTGGCTGGAAAATCTGTCAGAAAGCTGAGGTTTGATATGCTGTGAAATCTATGATCAGCCGCTGTTGCAATCAAATTGATCTGACTGACTGTGTTAGAATATGAAGCTGCCAGTTAAATACTGTTGTACTAATTTCATGCATGTCAAGCAAGTCTTACGTGCTACCTGGAAACAAGGTTTACATTCTGACAGTATATAAAAATCTTCATGCTGCCTAGTTTGGTGAGATGGGGGCCGGATAATGGAAGTGTCCCATGTGCAGAACCAGCAGGACTGGGTGCGCACTGAACTGGCGCTGTGTGTAGACAGTATCGGTCATTAAATTCACTGTAAGTGAAGGGGAAAAGGCAGGACACATTCTAGTAGGACATTGTGATGTCACTGTGACACTGCTTCAAAACTCTCATCCGTTGCTCTGAAATTAATCCCCAGTGCTGAAGCATTATCCCTCACATTTGTAGGTTACGCTGTAAATCATTATTTGAAGATGTTACTACCTCGTTGCAGGGGCCTATTATGGTCCTCTGGGATTTTAAATCATTAGCATGGAAAGCTGTTCCACTGTTTATTCCCTAAATACATCTTTTGTGGCTGGATGCGAAAATGACTGTCAGAGCTCAGAACTCCTCTTCGCCACGATAAAAAGACTTTAAGGGCACCAGGCTTTAATCTTTTAGTCAGATTAAAATGCGTTCCTTGTCCTTGTCCCCACCTGTGCAGATTGTCCTCTGCTGCACCTATTAGGGGGGCCACACTCCTCTTCCTCACTTAGCCTGGGGACAACAGGGACATATTTGCAGGCTTTTCCCCTCGGAGAGCGCTGTCACCTGTCATTTGTGCGAATGAACACCACAGGGCCTTTATTTGCTCACCAAGTGATGTGTGTGTGTGTGCGTGTGTGTGCGCGCACCCGTTCCCTCCAGACTGCAAAGTTGCTGGACTTGCCGGTGCGTCTACATTAAGTATTAAGAACCCTGATAGGCAGAATAAAAAAAAAAAAAAAAAAACGAAACAAAAAAAACATGGTGACGGTTGCATGGCGGTGAGTGGGTGGGTGAGGACAGGTTGACATAGATGAAGGCTGTTGCTTGTTCCTCCAGGACATCAACTGTAGCGTATGTACAGCACCTCAGTGACAAGACATCAGCGTGTGTCAGCAGAACAAAAAATAGAATATTCCAACACTCGTGTCTGTGTGCAGTAACCTCAAGGACAACCGGCAAAAACGGGGTAACAAGGCTAGCGAGCAAAGACAATAACTGATTCTAATGGCATAAATATATTCTGATCCAAAAGGAATGTATAGAAACATTATACGCAGGAGGATAGAGTATTTCGACCGTCTTGCAATATTGTGATTACTTTACAAATGTGCTGTATTTGCTTGTTTGAGGAATATCGGTTGTATAATTATGCGAATAACTTCACATCTGTTCTCCAAACATCATCATTTTGTTTATAAGTCACTTAATTCCAGAAGGCCACTGCTCCCAGCCACCCACCTACCGGAGCCCCTAGTCCTTGACCCCGTCCGCACCTTCCATGCGGTCCTTTTAGGCAGGACTCATCATTTGCATACAAGCTGATCTAGTTCTGGTTGTAGGTGTTGGTGCATCAGTGTCTGTGGGCAAAGAAACATCAGCGGCTGGAATAATGGAAATTTTAACATGCATAGGTAGCCATAAATCTGCCTGTTTCTCCATATATTATTTCCATTTCAGTTTCTTCCCAAGTGTTTATCGGATGACCTGAGCTTTGCTTTGCTTTGCATCTTTTCCTCGGTTGTGCCAGTGGGAGTGGTTTGCTGAATACTTACTTATTTCCTGCCCATGATGCTTTCTCCGGACCCCTCGCCGAATCTAGTCAAGTTGTCCAATAGAGAGTACCGCCCTCGCAGCAAAAGGCATGATATTATCTAGCAGCTCCGACACGCTTTGAGACATGTTGGGGGCGTTTTTCCTCATAGGACAGCGTGTGGGCGATCATTGCGTTTTCAAGGCAATAAGGACGTCTGATAGACCTCTGGTGGTATCCTGCTTATATTGCTTTTGTTTTAGCGTTGCTGCTGTTTAGGAAATTTGATGAATCGCTAATCTCACTGCAAGCAGAGCATCGTTTTTGGCTCCTCATAAATGTACAGATAGTAAAAAAGATTGGCCAAAAGAGGTAGCTGCTTTCCTAAAAGAAAAAAAAAAAAAAAAAAATCAAAACTCACATTATCAATAATTCATGAAAGTTTATTTGATCTGGCACAGTGTCTCTCAAAGTAATTATGTAAATGTTGCATTCGAATGCAAAGCACTTGAGGATTTAGGAGAGCAGAGCTCAGACAGTGTCTCTGCACCTCCAAAAGTTTGCTCTGCTGAATATTAGGTAAAGCTTACAGTATGCCTCGTAACTAAGGAAGGAGAAAAAAAAAAAAAAAAGCTTTGAGAAATGTCAAAGACGTCTTAATCACTGCCATAAGGAAGATAAATGAAGGACCTCAGGCGCCGTGCCAGAAAAATTTCGATCAGCAGAACTTCCTGTTATATTTGTACAAATTGCAGCGCAAGTTTCAACAGTTGGTAAACTCGCAACTTTTTTCTTCAACTCATGACCAAATAAAGTTTGTGGGGATGACAAACTGCTGCCTGGTTACATAAATCACGCTGCCTTTCTTTTATATTTGAGTCCTTGGGAGAATGACACATTTTTTGCCTGAGCGCTTAGAAACATTGTTGGGTGTTTTTGGGTTTTTTTTGATGAATTTTTGTGTTGGTTGAGGCAAAAATGAAAAAGGCAATAATTCCTTTAAACGTAAGTTTTGAAAGGGATGTGCACGAAACCAGGGGTAGTGAGGACACCAAACCCATGAAGCGATATGTACATATACCCACTAATCCTGATTTCAGTATTAACATTCCTGAAATTACCTTTGTGTCTGAAATAGAAAGAAGAGGAACTCTCTTGTGTGTTTGTTACAACAAAGGTAATTTCACAGTTCTGTCAGTGTCGATGATTTTGCAGCGTAACGGTATGAACTGCTACATGCCTTCATGCATTACAGGATTTATAAGTAGAAACCATGGCTGTCAGACGGCTGCAGCTCTGAATGGCACGTCTGTGTCCGTCTTGCTGCCTCAGGATTAGGATATCGGCCGCCTAATGCTTTATCACCGAGTCGACTTGGGAGGATCAAAAACATTCGAGGCTTTATTTTTATCCGTAAATATCCAGAAGGTGCAGAGCTGCCAAGCATTGCTCTCTCTTTAGCCTAACAGTGTTGTCATTAACTCTAGCAACAGAGCTAATAACAACAATGTCACACACCATCAAGCTGTGCAGCAGTCAAATATTGTAATCTGACTTCAGTGGACCCCAATAACTGGAGGCTCTGATCAGTCTGCTCTCTTGTGTATTCCTGTACACACTCGCTATGTCACATATAAAGTAACGGTCCTTCAAATTTCACATCTAAGTTGAGTTGATCAAATCCAAAAAAAAAAAATATATATATATATATGTGTGTGTGTGAGTGTGAGTGTGAGTGTGTGTGTGTGTGTGTGTGTGTGTGTGTGTGTGTGTGTGTGTGTGTGTGTGTGTGTGTGTGTGTGTGGATGTTTATATAGTTGCAGAACTGAAGGTCCAGGCTGAACTCATTTAAAGGCTGTTATGCTGACATGAGGGATTTGCTGCAGTGTTTGCAGTGGCACTAATGTCTCCATACACTCTGTTTTTTGCTGTATAATAGCATTTCTGCTCTTTTGGAGAGAACAACTGTCTGGAGCATTCAAATTGAATATTCATGTAATGCAACCAGATATGAGCACGAGTTGATAACCATCCGGTGCGCGCAACTGACAATGCCCTGATGCGACGATGGAAGAGAGACTCCTCCACAGAGGAGTCTGAGCAGAGCTCCCCATCGGTCTGGGTGTCGGTGTGCCACTCTTACTCGAGCTTGTTTGACTTTCCATCTCCCCAGCACAGGAGCATCTGTGCAGCAGCAGCTGCAGGCTTTGCAAGTCAAACACCCTCGCCACTCATTCCTCCGGTTTGATTCGGGTTTGCTTGTGGGTCCTGTTTGACGCCCCCCCTCAGACCTTTAACCTTCTCATTTCTGTTGACTGCGAGGTCACTGACATTCTCTTATCAACAAGTCCCACTCCATTTGCTCTCCACTTCCTTGTCTCCTCCTCTCGTCTGCTGCGCTACAGCGTTGCCTCTGCATTCTCACCGGTGGAAAGCTGATGAGGTGGAGGAGCCGGTTGCTGGAAGGCTCTGCTCTGTGACCGCCCTGTCAAATTGATTGATGACGAAGCCGAGCTTCTGTTCTTGGCAGGCTGGGAATTTTTTATCCCCCCACCCCACCGTGCTGATACACTTATCCTGGTTGAGAGTGTCGGCGATGGTCATGGTGGAAGAGGTGCAGCGGTGTTGAAAAGGAGATTACGCCCCTGCACATGACGCAACAACATCACATGGATGTGCACTCGCTCGTCATTTCTTCTTCAAGTTTTGGATTTCTTTCACATTTTGAACCACAGATGCAACATTTTAGGCACGCCACCTCAGTTTCATCCATCTCGTCATCATCTCATAGGGATGCACGCTCATGCCTGTTGGTTCTAATGCTGAAGGATGAGTCTGCTGTTGTGACACGAGATGTTTCTGTCTAAGTGATACTAATGTTGGGGAGAAATGTTGTCTCACAGGCTAAATGGAAGACAACAATTGGGTGGGGAGCAGCGAAGGAGGCTCCCATCCTGACAAATGATGTTCCATCTCAGGGGCTTTATGACACTCCATCTCTCCTCCGGGTTTATTTCTTTCTCTCGTTTTTGCAGTGCGACCCGGTGGACTCTCTGTACCATCGAACGGAAACTCAGAAGCGCTGAAAAGATTTCGCTCCCTCGTCTGCACTGCTATGCCTGTGTCGTGCTGAAAAACACACTCATTCACTTTACTCGCACCCTGACCTCTCAATGTCGAACACACTGACAAAGGAGATAAAAAACCAGTTCTTTTCGTGACACCTGCTACACCAGTATTGTATTCACAATAGTGGTTCTTTAAATAAAAAAAAAGCATTTCCCTAAATACTAAAGCGTACGAAAGAATGGACCGAGCGTTTGTAAAGTTCTAAATATATCTCCACACCACAGCGCCATTGGTCCTAAAGGCGTGACGTTATCTTAATCCACCGTCTGCATCTCCGCAACAAAGAAGGGAAACAAGCTGTCGGGTATATTTTCAAGTATCCCTGCTCTAATGCCGCTGCACAAGAGCGAGCTGTCTACCCGCTGACTTTAAAAAGCTGTGTGCCTTGCATCATCCTGAACAAATAAAGCAGAACTGTCTTCGGCAGAACTTCCCTCCAGACAATCCCATGGAAGAGAACTGAAATAGCGGATTTCAAAACCGCTCCATTCGTGTCCACACTGACACGAATGGACTTTGCCTCCATGTTGGGTATTTTGTTTTGTTTGTTTGGTTTTTTTTTGTTTTCCAGCGTCTTGTGGTAACGAACCATCAAACAATAGTCATAGCTTTATTTTACATCCAAGCTACAGAGAGCGGCAGATACGTGTGTACTTTTCTGGTCCAAATTTGTCCTGGTAGATTGTTATTAGAATTTATAAACATGTTGCCTTCTTTTCAATGACAGAATCATGCTGTGATTACATTTTTAGCAAATTTCCACGCGTGTGGATAGACTATTGCTCCTTTGTGCTGTTTGTTATTCCAGATATTTTTTAAGCTGCAGCTCGGAGCTCGGGTCTTTATTCTGTATACAGCGTTCATTTAATACCTGAATAATTCAGGGTTATGATGCAACGTTTGCCCACAGGAGAAGACAGGAAAAAGGAGTATGCGAGAGAATGATACAGAAAGTGCCTTTAAGCGTTCTAGCTATTCTCCAGCGGAACTGAGCGGCGAGGAGCTGAATGTGTGTGCGGCTCCAACAGGCAGGTAACTTAACCTCAGCGTTTCAACCTATCAAGACTGGATTAGTTCCCCTCTCGCAAAAATCTGGGAACAGATGTAGTAATTTATGTGTTGTGTGGAAACATAAAACATACAAAACACACACTCACATGGTTCTTCATGCCTTTTTTTATTTCATGCTAGTAGTTCATGCAGCCCCCATCAAATCTCTATTTGTAGGGTAAAAAAGAGATCATTACAATCAGCACTGTAATTTTTAAAAAGCATGAAAGTTGTTTGATCTCTCCATCATGCTGAGCGTCAGAGCCACGTTAAACTGTGACCCTAAACCCTTAATGCTACTGTAAAATCTGATTCCTTGCTGCAGCCCTCTAAAAGAAGACATTCCAGGGAGGAAAAAGTGTTTAATATTTAACAGTGTGGGATGTGCTGACAATAAAATTAACATAACTATTCATTAATATGTAAATGAATCCAGATGTTCAGCGAGCAACAGATGTTGCTCCTGCACAGTTTGACAGGAAAACCCACAGAGATGATAACAGATAATGAAACAATTCATATTATTCATGTTATTAATATAATGAATTTGGTTATTTTTATTATTATTATGATTGTGCTGGGCTATTTTCAAGGTGGAGATTAAAATGTAAACTATATATTTCAGAAGAGGTTATCGGTTAAGGGTTTTTTTTAATTTATTTTTATTGATCCTAGTCGTGAGAAAAAGGTTTGTCTTGCAAATAATGACTGTAACAACGAAAAAGTCAGGAGTTTGATTTGTTTAATTAATGTTCTTTCATTGCTGAGCTCAAAGAAGCTGTTGGCTCTTGCGGCAGGAGAGGCGCTGGGCCTTCACAGCTGGTTTCCACAGCCAACAATTGGAAGTCTCCCTCTTTCCACTTGTCTGTCATTATGTTTGAAAAATATTGCTAATATGCATGCTGGGCCTGAACGGAGCAAACAATGGGACTTTCTTTTTATGTTGTCGAGTGTGTGGAGAAGTTAGGGGAGCATTTCAAACTGCTGCATAAACACTGTTCCAATTACAGTCTGTCGTGTCTACGGCGCCGCTCCGCCGAGGACCCGCCTTATTATTCAGCGTTACCCCAGTACAAATTTCTTCATCCCACTGTGGGAAAATGCTGGGAGCTTTCTCACAGGGGAGACCTCAGACTCAATCACTGAGTTTAGTTAGATAGTTGGCGCATCAGGGGAAACAGGCTGTGGTCGTGTTGGGATCAACAGTGACTCTTTCACATGGACTTTTGCCAGATTTAGAAATAGAAATATGGTGAGGGAAAATCCCTTTCAACTCTCTGCTAATGTTCTGTGTGTAAGGTCATGGGTGTTGACCTATCAGACGGACCAGCCTGGGTTAGGAGCCGGATTTAACTCTTGGTGGCTAAATTAGCATTTCGTTCCGTGTATTGGAGGAGGGTTTTTACCTAGGGGCCAAAAGTTAAACTTATTGAAAGGCTTATCGTACCAGGATCAGTGCCAGATGCAGATTCCTTCTTTTTCCCTTTCTCGATCCTACCGATTTGAAACTGGATGGCACAGTGGGCGACCACAGGCTTCTCATAGCAACCCCTGTGTGGGATTTGTCCGGTTTCCTTCTTTCTTTGGTTCCCCTTTATTAGTGTCTGCTAGGATTGACTCCAGCATCCCCCGATACCCAGATTAGGGCCGTATGTAACAGAACCTGGGTGGACAAACAGTGAGACAATATCTGCCCAGGTGGTTTTCATTTTTTTGAAATAAAAGAGGTTTTACAGAGCCAGCCGACCAAAAACTAAGAAATGTGACTGAAAAATGCTCTTGAGTTCAGTTTAGTTTGATTTAAATAGCATCTTTTACAATAGAAATTGTCTCTAGGTGCCTTGGCAAGAAAAACAAAAAACCTCCCTTTTAATAGGAAAAAACCTCGAACAGGACCAGGCTTTACAAGGAGGAGCCATCCTGCTAGAAGCTGAGTGGGTTAAGAGGAAGAAGAGAGAGGAGACAGGACAAAGAGAATAAGAGAGAGAAACAAATATGCAAATATAGCAAACATATTACAGAATTAGATTGTTATAAAAAAAAGGGAACAGAACAGGCTGGTGCTGACAGTGCATTTCTCTTGTCAACGCATCAACGTTCCGAGGAAACGGACCAAAAATATCCCCCCAAATACAGGTCGTGGCATTGTACCCAAGTAGCCTAGAGGCTGTGACTGCTGTTTCAAGAACTACTGAGTTAACTGTGTGAAACACGTCAGAGTTAGTTTCATGCATCAGGTACTCAGCGGAGTTTGATGTAGATTTTCATATTCTGCCACGGCAGAAGGCGGTAGCCAAACACAACAAAGAGAAAGCGTGTGAAAAGTTTGCCTCTTCCAGGTTCTGAAAAAAAAAAAAAAAAAAGTCTTGAAAGCAAGCTGCCTTCTAGCGGTGAACACCAGCAAAGATTTCAGGAAGCTCTCGGCATGTACTATGGAAATGAGTGTTCATTTCTCAGTGTAAATATAACCTCTGAACTTATTCAGACAGGAAAAGCAGTCAGTGTAAGTATATATTAGGCCATGTCACAAAGTAAAGTGCTTTGAAAAGAAAAGGAATGAGTTCAGGAAGATGGCAAAGACCATATTGCCATTGTCTGTTTTTGTGTGTGCGGAGGTGAGGGGAAACGAACAGTTGAAGCATGACCAGCCCAACCGTGCACGTAAAATGAGCTTGACCTCGTTCACATGTTTTTCACACAGAACACAAAAACGCGCTGATGAACAGCTTTTGTGGACACCCGCTCGCGGCCGCCGCCGCTGCTGACAGGCAGCCGCTTTTGTTTCGTGCGGTGTAATTCAGTCCAGATGAGCTCTGCCTCAATTCTCACCGACGGTTTTTCTCTGTACCATTAAAGATTTCTCCCACTGTGGAGGGAAATACGCAGATAGATCACCCCTCTGTCTCCTTTGTGGTGATTGAATTACCATTTGTGTTGTGCTGATTGCTTTGCCGTTTCATCTTAATGATCACTGAGAATGGAGCTGCTAACGTGAATTACGGGAGCGCATCAATGAACTGCAGTACCGCCGCCGCAAAAGATTACTGGGAACAAACTCACTGGCAGTTAGTTCTGCCTATGACCAAAAAAAAAAACCAAAACAAAACAAAAACAACAACAAAAAAACCAAACATAGGACAACAAATGTGACATGAGGTAGATTTCTGTTGATTCTAATATGTAAAGGATGCTCCAATGCGGATGATGCCCCGAGGATTACCGGTTTGAATAGACGGTGCTGTGTTTTCCTGGGAGGGAAAGCTCGCTACCAGGAAGATTCCCAGCTTACGGAGTCAAACTTCACCAGACTTCTCAGAAGCTAAATACATTTCAAAGGTTCTTAGCACAAGTTTCGCACTATTTCAAACTTTTTATTTTTTCTAAGTATATGGGAGTTATTCGGGGGAATCATCTTTTAGTTGCTAATGGTTAAATACATTATTCCTAATTTTTATTCCATTCTGAACTCCATTATTATGCTGTATGCTACACATTTCCTGTTTTACGTGGAGAGGTTCATACATTTTTCTCTCTTGGAAATTGATATAACTGTAGCCATATATGATTAAATGAAGACAAATTGCCTGAAGGAGCACAGAGATTGTTGGTATGTAGAGGTCGTGGAACCGTGAAATACACCTTAAGCATTGATTACATTTTACCGGAAGCGGGGCGCAGCGAGACTGACCCTCTTATTTATACTTTAGAGAGGTGGCCGTTGGAGCAATGGTCATCCTTTAACTGTAAGAACGACCCTGAAGTCAGCTTACCATCATATTTTATAGAGTTTGACCTCAGTAATGTGTAAAGGTCTTTGATAACATACATCAAGCATGCATTGAAAAATGCAGTCTTCCCTTAGAAAATCATGTCACTGTTTGTTGAGGAAACAGTTGTTCCTATTATTAAAAAAAAATAATAATAAAAAAAGAAAGTCCTAAAGTCATTTGAGACAATTGCACAATTTGAGCAGTTTGCATATTGTCCCAGTACCAATCTGTTTAGCACAGACATGGGCAAACTACAGCCCCAGGGCCACAAAGACCCATCATGGTTTCTAATTTGACCCACCAAACTTGGAGAAACTATATTAAACCTTGTTCTTTGTTGTTGTTTTTTTGTTTTCCTTTACTGCATTACCCACTTTGTCCTACTAAATGGCACACTTTGGGTACATTGGCTTTAGGTGTGGCGTATTACTCCACTTCTGTGCTTTACTCCTCAACCCAGCCCTTCTGTAAAGATGAGCAGATCTTCTAGGAATAGGAAAGCGGACACGGAATGTCGTTACATATACTGGTACAAATATTGTTACATTGAACACGGATCAACTGCTGTTTGCCTGATATGCAATGAGACTGTAATAGTTGTCTTAAGGAGTCAACACAAGAACATGAGGCTACTGCTCCGCACGGTTCCTCCCGAAACTAAATGTAGCTTTAGTTATTGTTGAATTATGAGGTAAACAATGAAAACTTGATATATGAACATGCTACTTATTGAAATATGAATAATATTGGCAGTAAACACACAACTGGGCCCTGAACAGAAGCTTATCAGTCCAGTATCAAGCATTGAACCTTAAAAAAGCCTGCAAAGAGAGATTTTCCTTATCTCTATCACAGCATCGCCTGATGACTTTGGGAATGTCATTGCCTTGTAATCAATAAGAGTCATTTCCGTCAGGGCGTCACAAAGAAAAGAGGCTCCAGATGATCCGCCCATCATGCTGTGACTGGATGTGCATGAGTTTATAATAGACGGAGCTGAAAAACATGAGGTGACCCCAGTTTAACTTTTGCTACAGAACTAGTCTCCTAGGACTCTGTCACAAACAGGCTTTGTTCAACTGTTTTGTGAGCCTGTTTAGTGTTGGACGACAGTAATAAATGAGTACCGTAATAACACAGATTATAATTAAAAAATATCATCTTTATTCACCACGCACTGTGTTTGTGTACTGTATGAACATTATTTTTAAAAAGTCTACTTTATTCTAAACTATAAAAGGACGTACACAAAGTCTTTTTAACTACAAACTAATTATCGGATGGTGTGGGTTTTCACAGAAAAATAGAAGATGCTGACAGTGAATGTGGACACGAAGCCGGTCCAGACACGGCTGCAGGGTCCTTTCAGTGGGACCCGGCCGCCCACAAATGCTCAGCAGCCTGTGCCTAATTCTTTTTAATGAACTGTCTCCCAGGTTCCGCACTCATATTTATTTTTGGTCTAAGACTGTTTGAGCAGAATTTTGCACCACGCAGCTGTCAGAAAATTTGCCAGTGACAAATGACTCATCGGAGACGGGGGTTAGGCCGCGTGCCTCCGTTTTTTTCCGTCCTCAAGCACGGGCAAGAATATTAGCTTTGCATGGCGATTTTCATAAACGTTTGTGACGTCTTCATCTTTGATTTTCCCTGCTTTTCTTTAGCTTTTCCACCTGTTCTGCCGTGATCGACGGGCTAAAATTAGGCTTGTCTCCAGGAGAATTGACTTTTCTCTGGCTTTTTAATACGCTGACGTTTGTGTGTGTGTGTGTGTGTGTGTGTGTGTGTGTGTGTGTGTGTGTGTGGGAACATGTGCTTTGTGGATTGCTGAATCCACCTGATATCACAGTGTTGCATTTCTTTAAGGAATTAAAGTCACTGCCTCCATTTTATATTGACTACAAACGGCAACAATGAGTTTATTTATAACATTGCGTTAATAAATAAATAATATATAATATATTTTACTTGACTCTTAACCCTAGCCCTTAATGGCAACAGTCAGATATCTGTTTATCTATCTATCTATCTATCTATCTATCTATCTATCTATCTATCTATCTATCTATCTATCTATCTATCTATCTATCTATCTATCTATCTATCAATGTCTGTCTGTCTCTGTCAGGGCTAAAAAACATTTGGGGTCTTGTGTCTATCTTTGCTCGTGAAATACCTTCAGAACAAAATGAACTTTTGCGTAACTGTGGAACGAATTACCTTCAGGTGAATAAAAAGGTTTCGAAGGCCTCACGTCTGACACTTGTTCTATTCCGAGACCTGCTCTTTTCAGTTTTTCTCGCCCTTCATAGTTTGGTTCAGCGTCATTTTTGCTCTGTCTTTGAGAGTCAGAAATGATCTGTGGCTACTCTGCTCTCTGTGTCCTGCTGCTTGTCCTCGCGTGTGACATAAAGCACGTCCTTCTCATGAAGAAGCCCCCATCAAAGGGCTCTCCATGTTAACAATTTCTTAACTGGCCTTCACTCTTAAAACAGTTCACCAGCGGCTGGAAGAAGTGTTTCACTTTCATTATCTCTGCGAGCTGGCATCAGGGCTCTCATTTACACTATTAATCTGAGTCATGTGACTTATTCAAAGCTGCGAAGGAAGAAGTGATAGTGTGTCATAACGTTCAAACTTCTCCCATTCGCAGGATGTTTTCTAGTCTTAATAGCTGGTAAAAAACCCTTCAGATTACTCGTGTTTTACATGATTTGCCTTAAACTTCTCGATAAATTCTAATGTTCTCAAGAGGAATGTGAAGATAAAGGGCAAAACATGGATACATTTACCCAGAGATTGCACTGGGATAAATATACACACACGTTTAGCACCGAGCTCATACTGTTTTGGTAACAAGAAACCTGCAGTGTGTGCAAATGGCTATGTGCTTATTAACGGCTCGCTCTTTGTTTTTTCTCACACTCGTCCCCTCAAGTGGGTCAGGAGGTTGTTGTTGTTTCCATATCATTCCGGCTGGCTCCCCTCCGTTCTCTGCTGATCATTAGTGGGTACATTAGCCTAACGATTTGCACAACTATTGATTGTGTTGCAAAAACAACAAATATTCCTTCTGAAAATAAATTCATCCCCTATTAATTGAAACAGCCTTTGTATTCAACCCTAATGAGACAGTACTCGACCAATCTAGCCATTATGACCGTTTTTTATTTATTTTTTTTTTATTAACATTACCTGGTTAGCCTTAATTGTAGTTTTAAATTGAAGCAAATGACCTGCAGCAGCAGCAGCAAGCCCTGTCAGCGAGTGCGGTGCATCCCGTATTTGCAGGTTTAAAAAACGTGTGTGTGCTGTTGAACCATCAGCGCCAGCCCCGCCAGATCTGGACTGTCAGTGTGTCATGTCCCATTACAGCCAGTTTGGTTGCAGTCTCTCCTTTCACACTCGCAAAACTGCTCCAATGAATTCAGCTCATGAATCATTCAAGTGCATTTATATAACAGAGAATATAGGAGTGTTGTAGCAGCTGGATATTTGCTACCTTTGTATTGTTCTTTAGTGTCCCTCATGTGTTTAACTGAGTTTTATTTGGCTCTCATAGATGAATTACCAGTCATTGTCCTGGCAACAGTGCTGACGCAAGCGCACATCTGGTTGCCAATGGGCGGATC
>CAAE01014557.1:1229704-1242615 GCA_000180735.1 Tetraodon nigroviridis
TGACAGAGACTTTTTTTTTGGACATTTCTGTGCTACTGTTTTTATCTTTAGTGCCATGTCGAGTCATTTTGTGGTATCCATCCATCACAGCATGGCAGGTTTAGGGCCTTGATGACTGAAGTAAACAGCCAACAAAATGAAGCTTGGCTCCAAATGAAGGCAGGAAAACATCGAAATTAGAAATGGACGCCAGGGGTTAAAGCGTAAACATGATCTGAAAAATCCACTGAGGAACTAGAAGAGGTTCCTCCTCATCACCACAGCTGACTCCTCAAACTGCTCCTAACGTTCTACCTGATCTGTGAGCAGATGGTTTACCTGCTTTAATGTTTTTCCAGAGTGCTGATCTGTCCCTGAGCACTATCGCAAAGAGACTCATTCTGCGCTTCTAATGTGCATGCTGATCACTCTCATATTACAGACACACATCTTACGAGCGCTGCTGTTTCAAACGGGATGTGAAAAAAAAACCAAAACATATTTGCAAACATTTATTAATGTTCTTTCGCGTGGGACCTGTTTGTTGTACGCTGAGCTGATTTGTGATGGCGGCTAGAGCAAACAGTCGGTGGAGATATCTTTTGAGGAAAACTGTCACAAGCTTCTTGGAGCGCACTTTTTATATTCATAGATCAAGCAAAAATAACACACACTGCATTAAACATGAAAAAAATGGATTTCTCTTTTTTGCTGTTGTTTTGATGTTTGTTGTGACTTTGAAGTCACATATTGACATGATGCACTTTGATTGCTAATAAGTGTAAAGACGATCTGGGGCTTTTATTTAGAACATATCAAGAGATGACAAAATCATTTTGAGTAGAAGGATCTGATGGAGTGGAGCTTGATGTTTTATGCATTATCCACACCATTATGGGGGATATGTACCGTTTTAAAGACTAGCTCTTACAAGCTATCTTCAAGTTTTGTCACAGTTTCTCCCTTTCTGTTCTTTTGTTTCAGATGGTATAAATAGCCAATAATGCTAACTGAAGATACTTAAAAAACGCAAATTGCACTTTTGACCTTACGCTAAGCAAGGAGACTGCCCTCTAGAGGTTGCAACGTTGCTATTGCATGCTGTCATTGCAGTCAGTCAGAGGAGGGAGCAAATCAAAAACAGGGCGCACAAGGCGAATTAGGAACAGCGTCGCCTGGTCTTTATTATAGCGGTGGAAATGTCACTGCGTCATTCACGGTTCGCTTCAACTCGCTACACTATAACAGCGAAATCATGGCGATAAAAACCTGCAAAGCACCCTGTTTGTTGTACGCTGAGCTGATTTGTGATGGCGGCTAGAGCAAACAGTCGGTGGAGATATCTTTTGAGGAAAACTGTCACAAGCTTCTTGGAGCGCACTTTTTATATTCATAGATCAAGCAAAAATAACACACACTGCATTAAACATGAAAAAAATGGATTTCTCTTTTTTGCTGTTGTTTTGATGTTTGTTGTGACTTTGAAGTCACATATTGACATGATGCACTTTGATTGCTAATAAGTGTAAAGACGATCTGGGGCTTTTATTTAGAACATATCAAGAGATGACAAAATCATTTTGAGTAGAAGGATCTGATGGAGTGGAGCTTGATGTTTTATGCATTATCCACACCATTATGGGGGATATGTACCGTTTTAAAGACTAGCTCTTACAAGCTATCTTCAAGTTTTGTCACAGTTTCTCCCTTTCTGTTCTTTTGTTTCAGATGGTATAAATAGCCAATAATGCTAACTGAAGATACTTAAAAAACGCAAATTGCACTTTTGACCTTACGCTAAGCAAGGAGACTGCCCTCTAGAGGTTGCAACGTTGCTATTGCATGCTGTCATTGCAGTCAGTCAGAGGAGGGAGCAAATCAATGGCAAATCGTGGAACATTTCAGCGGAAAACATGATGGTTCCTTCCTTGAACAAGCTGTCACCGTAACAGCAGTTGGATTTTCTGGATGTCGAGTTTATAGAGAGAGTAGTGGCTGGTTTGTTTAAGATAAAACAATATTTGGTACCTCAGCAAGAACAGAGTGTGTGACGAACAGAAGCTAAAGACATCAGGGGCCTGTTCTGATATTGCTGGAATGCAGCGTGAACTGTCACACGTGGGATGCAAAAACACCATCACTCGTGCTCAAACAAACAAACAAACAAACAAACAAACAAACAAAAAATCAAAGTGATTCTGCTTTCTGTGCTGGGTTCCTCTCTGTTGAAACACAAGAGTACATGTCCCAAAACTTAAGGTAGGCTCAGCATGGAAAACAACCATCCACTGTGTGTGTGTGTGTGTGTGTGTGTGTGTGTGTGTATACACGATTACAAAAGAACAGAAAAGCATGCCTCTTTTCATAGCCACCTTTACTGTTTCTAGAGGTTTGTCAGAGTGGAACCACTCATTATTCCTCGACCCATGCCATAAACACAGATGTGCTCAGCCAGCTCGTGTGCGTGCGTGCGTGCGTGCGTGCAATCATAAATGTCAGCGTACGGTCCCTGTCAAGCTTATGTTAAAATGTTTGCCATGTAATTGCATTTGCATTACAAAGTAAACGGACGTCCTGGGATGAATAACAAAGCAGACTCTCCGTAGGACGCCTCAGCCAATCCAGCTACCTTAACGGAGCAGAATAACCTGTAAAAGAAAACTATAAGGGCAAAAAGTCATGAATAATTAACAATGTTTTTGAAGCATCCAGTTTTATCGAACCTTTCCCTGCTTTTTTTGGTCCTAAAAAAAAACAAGAATTACACAGTTTTCTTGATCTGAGCTCAACCTGTTTTTGACTTAGTCCCTCATATCTTCATGGCGGGCTTGGCTATCATCAGTGATACTTTTAGAAATTACTCAGATTTATTAAACATCAAGAGGAAATCAAACCATCTGAGATATTGAACTAAAATTAGCAGCTTGCTAAATTCCCTTTTGAACTTTATGAATTAATAAAGAATCCAATAGAGAAGGCAAACGTTGTCTCCACCAAGGAATGATTTATTCATGGGAACTTTAGCTTAGTAACACGCCGTTGTCTAAGTTAGTATGATTTATTAATGACTTGTAACTAGTCTTTAAATTTGGCCTTAAAATAGGAAATCGTTAAAACCAGGTACTTTTAAACTCCAGTTTCGTGTTTTGGGAGTGGGATTGAGTGCTGAGAGAATCTCCGTCAGAGGAGATATTTAAAATGTAAACCTTGTGCAAGCCCTCAGCTGTGCACATTTAAACACTAGTTTGGGTAAACAGAAAGTGTCTTCTCGGCTCGGATCCTCGGCGGCACCTCAGAGACTCCACTGGCCAGAATCCACGTCTGCGACATCAGAAACGTCTTTCGTCACCCGATGTGTTAAACTGATGACGGGGATGTTGCATTGCTTCAAAAAGGCAACGAGTATTGTTGCACTTCAATGATTTAATTAAAAAAGAAGAAAAAAAAAAGTGCACCCATTTAAATGGAGAAGCTTTTGGAAAATGAAAGCAGGCTTGATTGGATTTGAATTGAAATAGTAGTAACACATTATTAAATGTTACATCCATTTTATCTCATTTATATATTTACTTCAGACAAGATGAATTAGCTTAAACACGGAAGAGTCAGGATTTATGTCTTATAATGAGACAATAAATAAGCAAATGTTACTCGGCAAAACTCCATTTTAAAATGTCGTTAAACACTTTTAGAATCAGCCGGAGCTTCTCTTTAATTGAACAACGATTTTTGCCTTCAGTCTGTCTGAAACCTTAGAATAATTTCAGCAGGAGATGTGCGACCAGGGCCCGAGAACAATCATTTTCACACACTCTGACGTGTCGAAGGTTTTCATCTCGTTGAAGGTATAAATGTGATATTTACCACCAGGAACACGACGAATGGGAAATAGTACCCAGCGTGTCATTTATCATCTCTTTTAATATCATCTCAGCACCAAGGATTAAGAATTAATCACACAAAGAGTGTGTGAATACTCTATTCCTAAATCAGGATGTGAAACTTTACTTCCTCGGCTGATATTGATTGTTTCTCTCCGACCGCCCCTCAAGGCCACTCTATCGTTTTTAATGATGGAGACAGAACCCGAAGCTTGATCACACCGCAGAGTCGGTCAAGCAACGACGTCGTCCGCCAGCCAAAGGGCTGCGAAGGCCTGGAGAGACACGTTCAAAGCTTTCAGCCCGCAGCACCTTTTACCTCACCTTGCGGAAGAGGTAAAAGAGCCATTTTTTTCTCAGCATAACTGTCAAAAATGAAAGGGGTCTGACTTCTGTCTAGATCCTGCACACATCCCTCTGCGGCTGTGCCTCCCTATCGTGGCGACGCAGAACAACACACTTGATTGGTCAGTTCGCTGCAACAAGTATTCCACCATCATATTCGAGCAATTGTTATAATATAAAAGAGAAAACAAATTTCCAAGTCATTTCGGCACGATAGATCAGTTTGTCGTCAGGGGCCACAGAAAGTGAGTTGATCGGACCACTGAGTGATGAGCCCGAGTTAGTGGGAGACATCCTTCGTGGGAAAAGGACAGTGTGTTGGCCATGAGATTGGAGCCCTGTAGGCGTAGAGATACAACCACATTGTTGTGCACTGCCCCCCAACCCCCCCCTGCGTTGGGATTTATAACACTGGAAAGACAGATTAGCACAGCAGGTCCTAAAGGAAAAGCCATCGCTTTTTCTGCCCGAGGGCGAAGTCACCTCTGTGCTTTACTGTTTGCTTGCACAGGGTGCGGAACAAGACTTAATCAACGCGAGCCTCTGGGACGGGCGGCCGAGGCGCTATAAATGACGGCCGTCACCCAGAAGCCTGCTGGGCTGCAGGTGCCACTGGGCATCGGTGCACAGGCACTTCTTACTCCAGCAACCAGAAGGTATTCCATTCTACACCACCCTGGGGCCCAGGCTCATTAAAGCCAACAGATGCATTTATTACATTGGGAGAAAGAGTGAAACAGATCATAGGTGGCCAACCACTTCATTTCTTTTTTTGCAAAAGTTCCATTGTGGGAGGTTGGAAATTCTCAGATTAGAGCGACGGCATGTGGAGAGAGATGTGGTGTTGTTTCATTTGGCGTCACTTTTTTTTTTTTTAATGGGAAAAAGAAGTCTGTTTTCTCAAGGGGAAATGATGTCCAGCAGGAATTGACTGATCCACAGCCGACAGGACCGCTGCAGTGTGTAACCGTGGCAGCTCCTTTTCAGAAACACTGATTTTAACATTCATCCCAATAAGCTGGCGGGCCTTTTTTCTTTCTTTTTCTTTCTTTCTAGACTGTCGTGGTCAGCTTCCCCACAGATATTCATTCCAGCACAGTTCAGCAGTGTTCACGATCAGTGGTTTCTTTCTTTTTTATACCGTCAAACACAAACTAGATAAAGGGGAGAACAAAGTTCTCTTAATCTTTTAGGCTTCACATTTAGACGTTTGCAAGCTGCTCAGCTCTACCAGCAGGTTCCTTTAACTGAATCGCCAGGAAACAGCACATTATCCAACACAATCGGATACAAGCGTGGAGCAACAGTAATATCAGCGTCCTTTTAGAACGTTTACATCAGACTCAGGTTTAAAAATGCCAGAAATGACTGAATAACACTTTCATTGATGGTCATTTTAATGTCTGCTACACTGACATACAACAGCAAGTTCACAAAGCCAAACTCCCATTTTGCAAACACCCTTCAGAAGGCAAAGAGGATCTGTGTCATCCACAGAGGCCCATCCAGAGATCGAGCTTTGGTGGTTTATTAGCCGCAACCGCACGCGTTGACGATCATCACCTAATTCCTGAAGGCTGAGACGATCCCTGGAGCACGCTAACTACTCTGACAGGCTTAGTACCAGCATGGAAACTAGGACACACTAGTCAGCTCCAGGGCTCTCGGCACCGCTGGCCTTCCGCATGTTTACGATGATAAGCCCGGTGCCGGAGCAGATCATTTGAGTTTTAGAGCGACACATTTGAATTTATTCATCTGCATCTTTGACTCAGTCGGACATCTATGCACATCTGATAAGTTGTAGGGTGGAAAGTGTTGACCCTCCATCTGGCTAGGGCTTCAACTAATACTTTTATTAATCAATTAATTTTATTAATTAAATAAATACCATGAAAATTTTAGGTATTTAAGGTATTTCAAGTGCAGAAACACTACAAACATGCTGCTCATTTCACAGGTCTTAAGTAATAAAATAGTCTACTGGACTGTCATTAAGGAGCTAACTAACTTTTCCTGCTTGTTATGCTGGATTGGTATAGCCCAAAATTCTTTTGATAATGGACTTTAATCTAATTAAATCAATTCAATGGAATAGTTGTTGCAGCCCCGCATCCGTCAAAGTAATTTTTGTTCTACCTTCAAATTGTATTATATGTAATAATATATTATGATATACAGTATGCTGGTGAAGCACGACTGTGGCTTCTGCGGTGCCATTTTTTCCCCCCATCATCCATCAAATGTGCAGAAGGGCCCGAGTTCTCGGTTCTGGTCTCGAATCAATACTGAACCAATTCTTAGCAGCTTGCTATGACTTTCCTTAAGATGATAATGTAAGGATTTTTTCTTTCTTTTTTCGGTTGCACCTGGAGACCTTTGTTTGAATAAACAGACTATAGGACCTTGTGGGAATTATTACATTGAACAGAATTAGCTGCTGAGATTTAAAACCCATATTTGCACAAGAAAATCAAACATTCACTACAGTATTGTAGCCTCGTACGTCATGTGGAGCAGAATTGAAAGAATGTGGAAGGTTGTCAAACATGGTCATTGTTTGATCTCCTCTGCTAAGAGATGTTTTGGATTGGAGGAATTATGGGAAGATTTGATTTTACTTTAAGATTCTGGTGGAGGACAGCTTTGGATGATTAACTGCAAGATCTTAAAGGTCAGCAGGCCAAAATTACACAGGCGTTCTGAGCTAATTGAAGGCATTGAAATCATAATAGCACTGTCATTGTGTGTGTGGCGTTCATAGATTTTTTTTGTTATTGCGTGAATGGAAAAGTGAGAGAGGCAAGCAAAAAGAGTGACTGAGTGACAGAAGGAGGATTCCTCAGTGACTGGACTCATCAAAGCTAATACATCCCATCATCACCAAAACCTCTCGGGAGGGTTTCAACACACAGCACATGATATTATTCTTCCTGTTTAAACATTTAAAATGCAAATATTATTGATAATTTAGGTGCTTGTTAAGCAGATGTCATTAAACTATAAGGTAATGAGTAGGTGATACACAATTTTATGACAGCCAGTGACCTCGGAATGGCTACCATGATTTAGTGCTTACACTATATTACACCAGACAATATAATGCCATTTTTGTTGCCTTTTGGGAAAACATCAATTAGTCATGTTTGGAGAGAAACCTGAAGGTTCCTCCCATGAATCTCTCTGGGTCTGCTGTACAAGCCCCTACGCTGTAGTCATTAATACATAGCATTAAGTAGAATGGACCCATTTGTCATGTTAAAGGTTCATATTAATCCCCCACTAGCTAATAAGTTAGCTTGACGTTTATTTCACACATTAATCAGCTGCGGTGGATGTTACGTTCAGGTTCACCTTGGCTGCGAGGAGGGAATGAGAAGTACTCAGACTCAACAACTGCTGCAAGTGAACAAATGTTGCATTTATTTACTGACCCAAGAGCTGAGACTCATACTGACTTTAATAATAACGTTTAGAAGGCATTTTAAATCCCCCGTTAACAGTTATTGTTGCAAAATGCAATTTATTCACCTTGAAATACAATATCTGCCACTGATAAGCTTAAGGCAGATCGAGACGAGTGTTCTTTTCAGCCACAACTGAATGGAAGGTGAAAAGATGTCTTTCATTGGTAAATATGTGAGTCTAAGATCTGTTTGACTATTGATGATGTGACCAGGAGCTCCGGTTTTGTGAACTTCTATGAATTTCAGCTCAGTCGAACTATTTTTGGCTCAGATCCGCTCAACCAGCACGAGACAAAACTCTCATTTTAAAAGACTCAAAGATTCACTGACACACATCAAAAACTGCCCCCAATTCCCCCGAACCTCGGATTCTTCGCCTGATTCAACACTCCAGCTGCGCTCTGCTGGTGCGGTTGGAGGCGCCTGTCTGTCAGCCCCTCTGTCCACAGACAGTTTGGCACCGTTGTCATCCCAGATGTTGAAATTGAGAGTGACAAATGAGCTGCTCCGCTCAGATCAAATGGCGTCATGGAGCTGCTCCATGCCCGCCTCCCCTCTAACCACTCCATTTAGCTCACACGTCCACAACTGGCTGATTGAAGCCTGCGAATATCATCAAAGCAAAAGGGTGTGAGGCTATGAGGTGAGTGTGTCTATATGTGGACTGCTTATGTTTCCAGTGTTTAATCTGGCTCGCAGTTGGTGAAAGTATATTTTATTTTGATATATTATCATATTTATATCAAGATTCACTGAGGTTAAATGTTAATGACACATCACAGGAGTGTATTTGACAGGTGTTACTTAGACAGATAACCAGGTCGTTCCTCCAAACACACCCCAAAGCATCAAACACAAAGAGATATAATTGACAGACAACAGCAAACAACTCTACAGTTTCGTAGGTTGGATCGACTTTTTTGAAACCGTTTTTAAAGATTTCAGGGGGTAAATAAATGAATTGAAAGAGAGACGATTTTTCCTTCCTCCTGTCCTACAAATCGGTGACCCACCCACAGAGCACACTTTTCCTCAGTGAATCTGAACATGACGCGTGTCTTGCAGTCACCTTCCAAAAACACCGATGGAGGAGGCCCCAGCATGACAAAGGGACTGATTATGGAAAAGCTCAGGAGGCCGATTCCATCGCTTGACTGAGCATCCAACGCTATATCACCTGGAAAAAAAAAAGAAAAATGTTATTTCCTCTGTCACATCATGAGACTCATAGTGAGAATGAAGTGATTCTAATGCTGATGATATCAGCCACAGGGGCGTTCAAGCGCCAACATGTGGTAAATCGGGCATAAAATTAATTTCCAGATTGTGTTTCCAAACGGGACCTGTGTAATACAGCCAGCATTCATTCTGCATTGTTGTCAAGATCTGTCATCTGCACTCAGGCGCTCTCGCACGATTTTGATTTTCACAATCGGCAGCTGTTGTCGCACATCTCCCCCCGAAAAGGTGACTTTCAGTCAGGTGATTCTCACGTGTTGGATAATGAAGACAGCGAATCCAAGTGCGCAGGTTTCAGATTTTTTATCCTGAAAAGTCAGCCTGAGCAGGGATCAATGTAACTTGGACTAACCTACTTTTGGAGTTAAATGCCTCCGATTTAATGCTGCAATAAGCTGCTCTGACAGTGCGCTGGAGGCGAATGTCAGGGCCGATGCGTTGTGTTCGCTGTTTGGTACTGATGTGGGTAATTACTCTCATCTGTCCAGTCTCACCTGCCTCGGTTAAGATAAACAAACTATTGCCTTGGTCCATTTGCGACAGGACTGCGTATGTTTGTACGTTTGTACGTTTGTGCAAACCTGTTAGCTAGACTGAAATCAAAACGGTAAAAGTCAGGCTACTATGTCAGTATAAAATCATTCCACTCGGCGTGAGAAAAGACCGGTCAAACCGGAAGCGGGTGAGAAGCTGTGCACGAGCGCTCGAGCTCTGCGCTTCAAACCCCGAAGTCGTCCAGCGGGTAAAAAAGTAAAAAGAGAAGGAATTGAACTGAAGGAGCAGGACCAACGCGGCGCTGCGCAAGTTCAGCTGCCCGCTCACGTCTCTGTTTGTCACATCCAATGTTCACCCCCCTCCCTCCATCCCAAAGCCAAGTGTGAGTTCTTGTGTTTGTTTGGCCCTCGAGGTTAAAAGGTATTTCAGGTTCAGTTTAGTTTCTGGCCGTGTGTGGATGTCCAACCAGGCGACCATGACATGGCAGCTTCTGAGAGCATTAAAGCGCACGACCTGCCGACCGGCAAAGGTCCGTTTAAACGAACAAAGCAACGGTGTTTGGGATTTGTTATCTGCACTGGAACCGCCGTCAAAGCTGGTATTCCCTCCCCAACAAACAACAAACTTACTGGGCATTTACAAAAGTGAATGACTTCTATCAAAAGTGGGCACCATGCCGACTTCTCTGCTTTATGGGAAAACTTCATCCAGAGACGTCTGCTTTTTTCCTGTCTTGTTACCCCTCCAGCCAGTTCCTGTTAGCAGTACGTTTAATTCCGTCCAGACGAGAAAGATGACATGACTCTCACTGGTGACATTTATGTGAATTACTACTACTACTGGGCAGTTTTACTGGAATGAAAATCGGACTGTGCCGGAAGCCGAACTAAACCGGGTAAAGAGTGTCTGCTTCAACAAAAGCCAGACTGCTTGACTTTCTGACCCTACACAAACTAACTATACTTCCTGAACTCTATCATCCAGTAACAGACTGGGATTTGTGGAGTTATACACCTAGCCTGCGCCGCGGCCTCCAGATCGTATCACCCTGCTGATCGCATCAGTTCTGTTATTTTTACCTTGCTTTCAGCAGGTTGACGTTGTCGTCATACAGCCAGTCCTGAAGCACATTATTGTGCCCTAATGTGTAATTATTGCCATTTATTAGCACATATATTCTTGTCTATGTTTTCTTACGTTGGTACTAAACAGATGGAGAATTTACAAATGGCAGGGAGGATAAATGTAATCACTCCTGCTGGAAACAACATGCTCCTTTTATCCCCTGTATTTTTACAGCCCTTGTAATGTCTCTGACATTTCTTCAAATTGCAACTTTATTGCAATTTTTATCTACGCTATCAAGCAGACTGCTCGGGAGAAATGAGGCACCCTTATGTTTCACTGTCCCCTCGCTCGTTGTGCGCCTGTGTGAGTGTATCTAACAATCAAAAATGCTACTTGGTGCACACTTGGAAGCATTATGCGAAACAGTGCATTATATTGAACAAAGGGAACACCGTCGTGTTTCTAAATAACTCAATCCAGAGGAGAGAAGTCTGCTGTAAGTGTGTCTAATGCAACAGGATCGCACTTCCGACAATGGATCTCCAACATGGTGGTCTATTTCCTGTGTGACAGTCCATCAAATTAAGAACACAATCCATCAGAAATAGTAGAAATATACAGTAGGAGCCACAATTAAGCAACTGAAGTTGATTCCGATAATCTTTTCACTGACAGAATTATGTATAATACGTTTTACATGTTGTTTGCGGTCATTTCCTGCCCAGAGAACACGTTTGTAATTGAAAACTTTTGTACGTTTGTGATGTTTACGTATGTTTCTTTGTTTATAAGAAATCTAAAGACAGATTTCGGTTTTGCAGTGACAGCCAGTGAGCTGAGCTTTCTTTTTTATTTTTCCTTATTCAAAAAGAGAATTTCTGGTGGCTAGGGGATGGATGTATGTTTTTTTTATCAGCAGGCAATATGAGGCAATCCCACCTGCCTAAAAAAAGTTCATATTCATGCACTTTCTGGCTGAAAATGTGTTGTTGTTTGCATCCTGCTGCCACATTCGGCTTCTGTTCTGATCCCTTTCATGTGACAGTAATGCAGATTTAAACTGCAAAGAATTCAGTGTTTGCATTTTGATAATATGGCAGATAAATGAATGCACGCGAGGATGACTGAGCACGTTGGCTCACGGGTGTGAGGATGGAGTCTGATTTATGCGTTGCGTTTTAAATAACTGAGCTTCACTTGCTGTCACATATTTCATCATGATCAAATCGTGAGTTGCCTTCGGCCACCCGGAGCCAAAACAGTTAATGGGAATGAGAGACCCAACATGTGGGCTAATCTATTCTTCACTATGAATAACTGCGTAATTATTTTCTCTTGTTTCCTCTCTTTCTCTCTCTCTAGGTAAGTGATACAAATTGCTGTAGCTGATTGCGAAGGGACCGCCTTTGGGTTTCAACTCTACTTCCAGTTCTGGTACAGTAGTTGGTTCTCTCCGCAAACGTCTCTTTGTGTCCGCGTCCACACTGACTAAAAATCTACACAAACCAGCTTCAGTGAGGATGAACTGTGACTGTGAACGTACCGTTTGGCCACAATGAGACCAGATCCTGTGAAACATTTAATGAGGGCAACGGCTAAATCCACGTCTTCAGTGAAATCCGCTAATTACGCGTTGAGATGATGGTTTAGTGGAGATGTTTGATGTCTGCCAGCTCGCGCTCAAACCAAGAAATCTTATTAAGGAAAACTCCCAAGTCAGCACTGTGGCAGAGAAAAGACATTTGCTCTTTATTAACAGCCATCTTGTAGCCATATTGTTCTGTGTGTGTGTGTGTATGTGGGGGGGGGGGGGGGGGGTCCAGAAAAAATTTGGAATGGTATTTTTTAGGTTAAAAGGTTGGAAATTTTTTTTTTTTTATTCCCCAAAATAAAAATAAAAAAAAAAATTTTTTTTTTCCCCTTAAAAGGAAAAAAAAAATTTATTTTTTTTACCTTTCCTTTCATTTTTTAAAAAAAAAAAAAAAACCCCCCATTTTTTTAAAAAAACCAAACTTTTTTTTTTTTTTTTTTTTTTTTTTTTTTCCCCCCCCCATTTCTCCTTCAACTCCCCACCCTAATGGTTTTTCTTTCCCCCAGGACACCAATTTTTTTTTTAACCCCATCCATCACCATCACCTTAAAGTAAGGGCCCCCTTTCCCCGGCCCCATCTAACCTTTTTAAATCCCCCCAAATTAATTAAAATTTAAATTTAACCCACAAATAATTCAATTTAATAGGGTTTTGGGTTTAAAGGCCCCAGGCAAAAAAAATTCTTTTTTTTCCCAGGTTTTTTTCCCTAAAAAAACCCCTTTCCCCCCAAAAGGTGGTTATTTTTAATTTGGTTTTCCTTTTTTTTTTTTACCGGGTCTTTTTTTGGGGGAAAAAAAAACCCGGGTTTTTTTCCCCTTTCCCCCCAAAACATAAAAAAAAAAGGGA
>CAAE01014557.1:1242711-1307344 GCA_000180735.1 Tetraodon nigroviridis
CAGGACATAGTTGGGCTGGCCGTTGTTAGGATGAAAGGCTGGGCAATGCATCCCTCTTAGTCCTCACAATGATAGTAATACAATGAAGTGTGTGTGTGCTCTTGAAAGGACAATGCAAAGTTGATTTCTTTACGCTTGCCTTCATCATTTAGAAAAACAATAAAAACGCCCCACTTATATCACAAGACCGAACATTCTTTTTTGATGTTTTTTTTTTTTCTTTTCCTGCCCCATTTCTGCTTCGACTGCGCAGCACTCATGGCATTTCATTCCACCAGGACAGCAGACTTATCTCTGAGCACATCCATCAGCATCAGCATGAAGTGAAGGCACTCCTTTGCTCGGCTCCATCTGACCGTTTGTAATGCTCCCTAATTGAGTTCAAATTGAATATGAGCCACCAATCAGTCCAATTAATAGGATTTGGACTGTAAGGCCCCAGGCTACACAAATCTCTTTTGTCCCAGGTATTATTACCTACATAAACACCTATGCTCGCACAGAGTGGTTCACTTTAGATTGGATGTGCACTGTACTACTGTGACCGGCTCATTATTTAGGGTTACACAATAAAGCTAGATATTTAATTTCAATTCCATCGCAAGAACAAAGAAAATCAGAGGGATTGAAAGGGATTAATAAAATTCTCTCTGTTGTTTTTGGCGCAAAGGTTTAATGCCCTCCGTCCAACGGATGCAGGAGTGCGAGACGCTGACGTGTTTTTCACCATTTCTGCTGTTTATCTGACAGAGGTGCCTCATGGTCGGTCTGAAATCCAATTACTTTCATTTAGATCTAAAACAAACCGCTGACCTCAGCCTGGAGGACGCGGCAACTCAATATTATCGAGTAAAAGGGGAACTTGAAATTAAAAAAAAAAAATATTAAATGGTAAAATGCAGTACCTGGAGGACAGATTTCATTGCCATCAAGCAGTCGGCACCATTTAATTACTGTCTGCTTTGCAGTCCTCAAAAATCTGTTTTGGTTTAACTGGCATTGCATTGGCCATTGAGCAGCACATTTACATAGTGCATCTGTTAGTATGATAATAAAGTTTTCTCCAATCAGTGTAGCCAAAGAATGGGAGCTCACTGGAATAGGTCAGGGAGATGGAAACCATTTTTGTAATTTATTTGCTAAAGTGAGAAAAAAAAAGGCCCTTGAAGAACAACAACAAAAAAAACAACCTTGATTTGGCTGACGTGCGTCCTTGAGTGTGGGCGGGGCTCCTGAAGCATTTAAGACACACCCAGCCCCCCAACGGCACCCAGAGTCAACAGATCCTAGTTTTTATCTGCTTCCATCTCAGCCAATTGCAAAACTTGATTGTACTTTGAAATGTCAATAATTTGACCAGAATCAATCAAAAACACAAATTAATAGCTAAATAGATTTGTGTTTAGCAGAAAAAGAAGGGGTTTAGTTACTTTATAAGTCCACCCACATCCACCCTACCAGCTTTTGCCTACTTAGGCTATATTTTTGATATTCCCTGTTGAAACTGTCACACTAGAACTGCTGCTATATTAGCAAGTACTTGAGTACACCCCTAGCCCCTCACACAAACATACAAGACACTACATACAACACAAAACCTACATACACACACACACACACACAACAAACACACGCGTTTTTAATGCAGTACGCTCCGTTGGAGCTTCCATTATGCTAATACTTGGGGTGATGCTGCTGAAATAATTCGTGAATAACAGAAAGAATCTAATTGGGAGAATTCTAGCCAAATTAGCGGACAAGTATAACTGCCTTCCAAGAGTCTCAGCCACACACACACACACGCTTGTAGAGACATGAATAAACAAGTCAGTCAGCAGTATCTGAGCCATGCAAAATACACAGAAAGTGGTCCGTAAGAGGGATGGCTGCACCCGTGACAGGCTGTCGGTGCAGAGCAGCCATGCTACAGTTACTCACTGATCTGGGACAGGCAAGATCAGTTGGGAAGAAATGAGATCTGCAAACCAGTGTGAATACTGAGAAGCTGATATTAATATGCGGACGTGTGCGCGCGCACACACACACACACACACACAGGAATGGTAGGTAGCCCAGTGGTTACTGCTATCTCTAGCATCTCATAAATGTTCAGCAAATGAACATCAGAAAGGAGTTATTTTACCTGGAAAAAACAAAATCAAATACAAAAAAAACCCCCAAAACACTTTAATCAGTAGCAGATTGTTGACCTTAGTCTAGCTGCGACTGTCAGCGGGTACACTCTGGATAATGTCACATTAGCATACTTCCATCCCCTGTGCTGAAAAAGAAGACATGTCTGTAGAGGTTTACTTATGTGCCCTACAAAAAACTGTGTCTTTACTGTCGTCAGAAGTGAGTTGTGTGTTCCAGCGCACGCAGAAGGCCTGATCTGGGGCAGTGGATAGGAGATCTGTGGTAGCTGTGTGCCCCCCCCCTCCACCTCCTATTGAAATCTGATGGTA
Source organism: Tetraodon nigroviridis (assembly GCA_000180735.1). Lineage (NCBI taxonomy): Eukaryota > Metazoa > Chordata > Actinopteri > Tetraodontiformes > Tetraodontidae > Tetraodon > Tetraodon nigroviridis. The sequence continues at coordinate 1,245,177 of CAAE01014557.1, forward strand.
GAAATACGAGGTAGTTGTTCGTCAGCAGGCTGAAGGCACTTTAAATTGTCAATAATTGGACTAGAATCAATCCACAAGACTAACTGTCAATTTACTGACCGACAGGTTAAGTCCTCCGTTTGGATGTGTTTATTACAGTCTGGATTTTAGTGTGTGGGTAGGTAAAAAATGTCTTTACATACATATTTATCAAACAGACTGAATATGCTTAAATATTGTTTTGTAAATATCGTTTGGATTCAAAGAAGGGGCTACACCTTCCAGTGATGTCAATTATCTCTGTGTTTTTTATTTTGGATACTAGAAGTTTGACCTGATGTGAAGAAAATCAGACCTCAGGTCTATCACCAAAATTTAGACACATGTAAACCAACTTTGAACGAACACAGTTGTGGGCAGATATTTGAAAAAAAAAAGCATGATTTTGTGGAAAAAGTGGACGCTGGACTGAAGAAAATGTGGAGACAGCTTGAGGCGACTGTCCAAACACTCAAAGCAGTGGGCTGGAGGAGCACGTAGCCTGCACCAGAGGGGCACCACGGAGGGGCATGCTTTTATCTGTGAGGATTCTCTACCTTCAATCACTTATTTCAATCCCCCCCATCATTTTCTTTCAGAACTCTTATCCCAGTTTGCAGACGACATGGCAGAGACCAAACATCAGCTCAGAAATGGAAAGCAAGTCAGATATATTTTGCTCAAACTGTCTTTTTACGTGAAAATAAATGATAACCCATCAGTCAAGCTGAGGGAAGATCAGGGGATTTCACACCCATCATGCAACTGGCATTTGCTTCAGGCAGCAACCCAAACATGGAACACACCAAAAAAAAAAAAAAATCGTTGTGTTTTTAAGTAAAAGCTCCCCTGACTGCGATTAGGAGCGAGCGGCTTCACGCAGCTGAATGGGGATGCGTGTGTCGACGTGATCTGAGCTTTTACCCTCAGCCGAGGCTGATGTGCAGCAGCCTGCCCCTTCAGCATCAAGCACAATTACCTTTGCTAACCAAGTCGGTAAAAAGCATCTGCAGTTACAAAACATTACAGAGAGTTTCACGAGTGAGTGGCGCTCACGAGTACGAGCGGAGGCTACTTAGCTGCAAAGTGACCTTTAAAATTCTTACACCTTGATCCAGGGCTTTCTGCTGGACTGGCTTATCTTCACTTTTTTTTCTTTTTTTAGTGTGTTTTTTTGTGTGAAAATAAAATGTTGCAAAAACTCACGGTGGAGGAAAAAATGATCTGTAGCTCAGTTGGAGACGGCGCTTTCAAGCGCTGGATTTGAACGTTCCCAGCGTTAAAATGCGAGAGAAGTTATGGTGGTGTGAGAATCCAGAGGCCGGAGGCGATGTTTGGATGTCGGCTGTCCATCACATGGAGGAGTGAAGCGTTAGCAACGACTGTTCAGGCTAATGGATCAATTTGGCCAAGGTAAGAAAAATGTTACCTGAAGGGTTGCCGCAAAAGTGAGAAGAGGTTCTGCTGAGAATAGTACGCCGAAATAGGTTTTCCTAAAACTTGTCCTGTTTAGTGTTAGATTTGCTTTGCAAAGGGGAGTTCGTGATATCCATCCATCCATCCATGTTTCCCAGCTCTATGAACCCATTCTTTTTTTTCAATTAACAATAAGTTATTGTCAGAGCTAAAATCGTTCCTGTAGCACATCAGGCATTGACGACTGCATGTAACAAAATACACAAACTTTTAGATGTAGGTTTCATTTGAGGTGTTCTTTGTAAAGGACTGTAGAAGAGAAAGAAAAAATACTTTCAACTCTACATGCATCAGAATGGTGCAGAAAAAAGGGGCGAATGGTAATTTCACACCAAAACGATCACACGTTTACAAAATTGTCTTACTAAATAAAGGTTCTCCTTGTGCGTGTTGATTTCCCGGGTTAATTGGCTGTAAAACTGGGAATAATCGTGGAAGTGTTTGTCTTCACGTGTCAACTGTCAATTAAATTCAAGCGTGGGTGCGAGAAAAGTGATGCTGTGAAAAAGTGTGAAAAAAAGTGGGGTCAATAAATTAACAGCAATCAACAGTGTTTATTCAATCTATTTTCTGCTGTTGTGTGGTAAGAAATAGGCCAGGTATTCCAGACAGTTAGTGTTTGCAGTATTTATGTGCCAGAAACATGAAAAGCTACACTCGACCCATCGCAGCGTGATGCCCGGCTAAATTTGAAGAAACTTGTCGTCTTCTTCTGATCAGTAATTTGTGCATCTGCCAAAGCGTCATTACGTTACAAAGAACAAAGAGGGAAAAATGCAGACAAACACGACTTTGGTAACTGCCAATAAGTCACCTTCTCTTGTCTTTGCACCTTAACTTTGATAATGACCCTGTAACTGAAAGGAGTAAATAATGCTAATAGTGAATTTTTAAATCCTCATCTAAATCTGAGCAAGTGTTATCAACCTCTCAACCACAAGGGAGTAAGAACAGGAGATGAACATTATCACAGTCTGTCCTAATTCTTGTTCAGCGCCAAATAAGTGTTGTTGTTGTTGTTGTTGTTGCTACAATAACAAATAAAAAAGTCTGATAGGCTGCTTGGCCATCTCCTTACTACTGTTTGTAATGTCACAAGTGTACAGACAAATCTGGCCTGCAAAAACTCGGTTTGTCTATTTTTTCCTGATATGATATTTAGCACCATAATGTAACACACAATAAAAAAAAAGAAAAAAAAAAAGAAGAAAAAAAACCATGGAAACGAACCTCTAAACAGAGCCAAAGACGACAGCGGATATAATGAGAAAGATCTATATTGTTGTTTTCGCACACTTGAAGAGTTTGGGGATTTAGCCTAAAGGTCACAGGGATGCGCAGCCAATTAAACAAGCTGTCGTTAACAAAATCTAGCCAGGTAAAATGACCTCAGTGGTCACCAGTTCCACTTAACAAGTTGCTCGTTAAATTACTGTGGAAAGTCGAAAGGTGAAAAGGAGCCTTCATGTCGACACGGTTTTAGTGGCTCCAGAAGGAAAAGGAGTTACAGATCAAGCACTGACAGAAAAGCTAACTTTAGCTGAATTGTTACTAAATTTGTTAATCCATTCCTTTCCTTAATTCAGAAAGAAAACAATCAATTCTGATTAATTAAAGACACTGAATCATTTCTGCCTCTACTGGAGTTGGTACCCATGAGGAAGTTTCTGTGGGTTATCCAGTTGTGTGCGTTTGCAACTCGACACCCCCACCCCCACACACACAAACACGCACACTTTAGGCCAGCTGCCTAAATCCTCCATTATTGGATGTTCAGCAAACACAAATTCATAAATGAATAAGTGGAGCTAATCTGTCCTCCATCCTGAAGTACACCGGGCAAACTTGGATATGGCCTTCTTTGGAAAAAGAATAAATATCTTCTATTTGCTTTTTTAAATTGCCAGATAGTTGTTCATTTCCAACCTAATTCCACATTTCCCATGCCTATTATGCAACTACGTTAAAGGTCAGAGTAGTCTACTAGTATGAAACCGCCTCCAGCGACAGCCCTCACGCCCCAATCTTTCACGGCTGAGAGTTTGGAATATAGATTCTCAACTTCCAAACGCTGCTGGCGATCAAGGTGTGATTGTTATCACTAATTGCCATTTCTTATGTTCAGCTGTGCCCCCCCCCCCCCCCCGCAACTTAATTTGGCCAAAAAGACAACAGTCAGTGCACTTAAACATTGAAATGGAACCTGTTTGCTCCGCGCAGAGAGCAAACATGAAGTTTAATTGGCTTATTTGGAAAAATGTGATGGTGCATTTCATTATAAGCTTCCTGGTTCTGTTTGTCTGTCCGTCTGTACAGTCATGCTTAAAATTCAAATTTTAAAGAAAATCCAAGCATTAAATATAAGCAGAAGTTTATTCAGGGCTGTTTTTGTGTACAAAGGTGATATCTTTAAGGCTAAAAACCCGATGATTTCCCTGGAAAATACCATAAGTCTGTGGAACTTCTGAACGGCTCTTCAATAAGGCTGGATATTTGTTTGCACCTCCGTTGAAACCGCAGCTACCCGTCTACACGTCTAGCTGATGATCCGATTACAGCAGGACCCTCAGGAAAGCTATCCTGATGAAGCACTTTGGAATTACTGTACTGTATTGCACATCATAATTAAGTCTGGGAATAAGCAACAAGCATTTGATGATTTGGTAACAACATATTATTTTATCTAGTTCAGCTTCGGTAATTTTCCACGCTGTCTTGCGTATGTTTCGAGTCAGGGCTAACGAAGAAAAGAGAGACAAAACATTTGCATTTTTATATGGTTTCCAGTCATTTGTGTGTTGTCTCTAGGCTCATGATCCAGTCCTGTTATTAATTAATAACACACAAGCCAAACACCCCTCATATTTACAAATCGCATTCCATTGCAGACTCATTATTCAGAACAAGGACAGTAAGATGTGATTAATTGGCTTCTTCTAATTAGTCTCGCAGCTTTGGATGATTTTATCTCCAAAAATACTTACCGCTCTTCCATCCTACTTCTTTTTCCATCTGCTGCTTGCATCAGGCACACATTAAAGCGCACAAAGCGTCCAAAAAGATCTGCCATCAGCAGGAGAGAGATCACTTCCTTTCTTGCTTGCAAGTGGGCTCGGGCACTGATTGAAGAGGAGAATTTTATATCTGGAGCTTTGAGTCATAAATTTTTCTCGAGACTCCTCTATCTGCCATTAAAACATGAGGTGAACCTCTTCCGGCCTGTAAATGGTCCACTTTCAAGTTAACCACAGTTCGGCGGAGATGAAGCCAGATGATTCTCGGCAGGCTAGTCCTTCACTTGTCTTTGCGAGACAGTCACAGCAGGGAAAACAAGGTGCTTGTGTTGAACTCTAAAGGTTTTGTAAAAGCTTTAAAAGACAGACATCTTCAGGTTTCATAGAAGACAAAGGTTTGGACAGTGACGCACGGACAAGACGAATGACCCACCGTGAAGACAAAGACTGGGGCTGGAGCCAATGAGACAAAGGTGCAAACAATTAGGGGCGGGGTATTTAATCATAAAGAGGAGGAACAAGGATAGGCAAGACCAAAGGAAAACAGAGAACAGACCAAACTAGGAGAACATATAAACAATATTGCGCACAAGATACATTCTAATATCTTGTTACCAAGATACAAGACTCATATTTATTAAAAGCCAGCTGCAGATAACACTGTTTAGTTTTGGAGGCGTTGTTTTTGAAAACATATGTAATGTTTTCAATTTTATATTTTAATGAAGTAACCCAAACCACCCACCATGTAGCTGGACTTGCAATACATTGATTATATAAATATATAACTGGAACGTTGAAAACGTTTCTATTCTGTTTCCAGGGCTGAGGCAGTCTAGAGTCCTCATCTTTTTTTATCAGCATTTTTTACACAAGTTTTAAAGCACAGTTTATAGTCAGATCCTGTGCCGTTTTTGGTTTCTAATTACACTGCCTGTTCCTACTTTGGTTTGCTTTACGATTTTAAGGAAATGCAAGTTTGTTTAAAAACCTTTTTGCCACTTTTCCTTTCATCCTCATGTTGTTTTTTTTAAAAGTATTTATTCAGTGAACCCAACAGGAGAGCTGCACCACACCAGGGTGCTTCTGACAGTAACACTTTTCCGAGAACAGAAAACTTCTCAGCATGTCTGACCCCCATAGCTCAGTTACCAACAGAAACAAACTAGACTAAAGGATTTCTACCACTTTTTTTCTCTCCACTTCTAAGCTTGTCTGCAGAGACATGATTAACATTTTATTACATACATTAACACATCTCTGCGTGTGTTATTTTATATGTCTTGGCAATCAGGACTTTCTCTGCCACTCCCTGTAAACAACAACAACAAAAACAACCAATGAAGACAAAAACCATCTTTTTGGAAAATCAAAGTCCAGGAGTTGATTGCGGATTGATGCTCTCCAAATAAGTTGATGAAGGATCTTTTCCCCTGTAGCAGACAGCACAAAAGAAGAAGAAGAAGAAGAAAAAAAAAACTCCTCGGCCATTAGTTTTTGGAAGCTCTGCCATGTTTTCGCCTTTGAACAACTGTGCACTGATCCAGATTAAGAAGCGATGAATCAAACACTTCCTAGAGCCGGTCCGCTGTAACACGACCACACTTTTCACACCCTCCTCGCTGGCTTGTTGGAGGGGCTGCTGCTGAGAAAAATGTACAACAAAGGTACCCAATATCCTTCTGCTCAGAGGTTTTTGATTCATCTGCATTCTCTAGAAACCATTTCATGTCAAGTTTTACCTGTTTTGGAAGTAAGGGGTTTATTTTTCTTCTTTTTGCATACTGCATAATATAAAATGCAGAAAGCCAGAGAACAGAGGGCAGCTGGCTGCAGAGGAGTGAATGCGCATCGTTAAACAATCGTTCATTTCGATTTACTGTAGTGCTGAAGTCAGGAGCTCTGGCAATAAGGAAGACATAAATCCCAAGTGGAATCTCTTCAAATGCATCTGAATGACCCTTTGAACAACCACCGTGGAAGCCGCTGTGACTCCACAGGGGTAGTCTGTCATCTCTCTGAGCCCGCTGTCCAATCCCAGTTAACAGGAAGCCAAATTCTCACAGCAAGTTATTTCATGGCCCCAACATTTCATTGAACTCCACGTAGATGCCGAGCGCTCGGAGCTGTGCGACATCAAGAGGACGCTCGCAGCTTTCATCAAGAACTCAGGGAGAATGAGGACTCTGGAGTCTAAGCAAAACCCTCCAGCCTCCTGCGTGTGATGCTCTGTCCTCGCCGCTGTTCCTCAGAAGATCCTCTCAGTCAGATGAGAAGTAAGAATTCGGCTAATATTTCAGAAGTGGAAACAACCGTCACTATCTTCTGCCACTTTAGAAATGCACGTTGCTGGCATCAGGGTGTGTGCCAAGAGCCAATTAGATATTGACTCGTTGATCAGCATGATCTACTCCAGACTACCGTGCCGTATTATTTGGATTAGATAAGTACATTCAGCCGGCAGAGAGGGGCAGGGTGACGGCAGCTGAAGGGTTTGAACTACCTGAAGATAACACAACAGGCGCGTATCATGGAAGGACAAATCCCTGTAGCAAAGACAACTATCAGACGCTGAAGATGTGTTAGCTGATAAAGGAAACAGCAGGAACAACACCAGAGTAGTGCCACCGCTACATAATCGCTTCCCTCGTGCGTTCATTGGTTTTAACACACGCTGCAATAGTGTGTTCACATCTCTGGTGATACTCGGGTGGTTGGTCCAAATCTGGACCCGTGCGTACTTGAGCAAGACGTTGAACCTTCGAATAGCCCTGCGACTTTTTGCGTGGCTGTGCATGGATGGTTACTCTTATATTCTTTCTGCCTGACTTAAAGGTCAATGCTCACTTGATCTCAAGAGCGGTCAAAGTTGACCGGTAAATGGACTGTATTTATAGCTCTTTTCTATACGTTACTATCTTTAAGTGTTGTCGGTGTGGGCCAATTAAGCTCTAATGTGTTTCCCTGATATATCCAATGCTCTGTGTTTCTGAAATATAAAAGCCCGTGATGCAGAGTCTTTGAGTCAGAAGGCAATCTAATATTAATTTTTAATTAGATTGTATTATTTCACATTATATAATTAGATGACTTTTGTGGACCAGTTTTCAAATTGGCGTTTTGTAGAATATTCTAAAGCATCTTTGTGAATATTTTTTCTTTTTTATTTAAAAATAAAATAGGGCAGATTATTTTTTTTTTTTTTTTCAGCCCAAATGAAAGCTTCTTTCGGGGAGACACATCATGCAGTACAAAGCAACAATGATTAGAAGTTGTGCATGTGACCAAAGATGCAAAGATCATCCTTTGCTGAGAAGATAATTTGATATTTATGAGTGGGAAACAGATAATATCAATAGTCAACACTTTTTTTTAAATCTCGGCAGCTGTTCAGATGATCACTTCGACATTTCATAGAAAATAATGTTTTTACCAGTCACTCACAAACTTTTTGAACAATTCATGAGCTATGTTAAACCATTTTTTAAAAAGTTATTTCTTATTACAAAAAAAGAAATCAACATTTATATAAATAAATCTTATTTTTAACCAAACAAATCTGCTTCAGTTCTGCTCAACATCTGTTATATTTTATAAACACAAATTAAATTAAACATAATTTTTCAACATTAGTTCAACTTTTCTGTGATGCCACCATGATGCCACTGCCAACATCTGCTGTCTATTTCTTTTTTTTTTTTGTCTGTCTGGGTTGTGAATAAGCAATGAAAACTGTATATTGGCCAACTGTAGCAGGAGCTATGAGGAGATAGTTACTGCTGGTACCTTTTTCTGCACCAAAAACTTTCAGAAAGTTGTTAATGTCAACTACCTTTGTAGTTTTTCTTGAGAGGCAATAGTGTCAGAAGTTCTTCGATCAGTTGCGCTGTTCAGCTACCGTTCAGATCCCAGTCCAACTGATCGGCCAAGTTTCCAGACATAACTGACAGCCGTCTAGCCATTGTAGATGCCCCCAATTGGACTTAGAAAAGAGTGAAAATTTGAGCACTATGTTAGCAACCATCATTATTGCTTCTTTAAAAACTCCAACGTGTGGAAAAAACCCCCTTCTTCTTTAGCAAAGGAGTAAAAAAAAACGTTTCAAATAGGGCTGTAGAGTGCTTTCCAGTGGGTAGTTAGCATAGTAGCTTTCATGACACGTAGTTAAGTGTTGCTCCACATTGTGCCGCTTTGTCATTGCCACCGTCGCCCTGCAAATGAAACACATGCAGCTTTCTTTCACAGTAGTAAAATATAACTCTTCCTCCCATTCACCTATTATGCAGTTTTTAGAACAGGCCTGCAGGCAAGTCATTTGGTCCTTGCGGGCGACTTTGTGCCCCCCGGGCACCATGTTGGTGACCCCTGGCCTACTACATTTGCCATGTGCTGGAATCATTTGCCTGCACTAAAACAGAGCGGGTCTATCTCAGCAGGACATGAATTATGTTGAGACTAAAGATATCATTTTGTTTGCCCGCTGAGTGTTGCAGAACCGCTTCTGGAAATCAGCATGTGTTCGTTGGCAAAAATGTAATTTTGCACAAACAGGAAAAATAAATTAATTAAAAAGTTATTAACATTTAGTACGCTAAATAAAAAAAAAATAATGTGAATATTTTTTATTTCGCTAATTGTATCTTTTTTTTTTCCTGTTAAAATTAAATTAAGTTAATAAAATCTGCATGTGGATTTAGGCTCCATTAAAAAAAAAAACCACAGCTGACCACATACCGACCACAAATAGCTGATTAAAAAAGAAGCGGTTGCCTAGCAGTAAAGTGGCCTAGTAGAGATGATCGATGCGAAAAAATCTCAGATAGGAATTGAATTCTTGCTAATGCTGTTGTATCTAGCACGGTCCATTATGCACAGGCTGCTCGGGCTGATAGCAGGAGCACAATTGCATCCTAGCAGCAGTTGGAGATTATATTCTATTAGTTTTCATGGTTTATCGAGATTGCCTCTGAATGCATCAAGGTAGCTTAATTCAGAGACAAAGAGCACAAAATAGGCAACATTGCCTCGTCTTCTCGGGGAGAATACAGTGTTTCGTTTTAATGCTTAAAGCCATTGTGTAGAGCCAAGACCAACACGCCTGCTGATGATGTAGGGCGTGCATGGGGTTCATTTTTCTTTGTCTTAACTTGGATGGGTTCTGTAAATGCTTTATATCCTATTACTATCTAACTACCAATCAAACATTTATCTATACTTTTTTCTTAATAACACAAACCCACTAATACACTTGATGCAATAGCACAGTATGCTCCATAGTTGTGATTCAAATTGCTTTTCATATTTTTTTCTATTATAACAATTTCATTTTCAGTCTTATTCTGCCTTCACATTAGTATCACCCTAACGTTTTACCAATTGAATAAATAAATAAAGACACAGTTGATATTGTTTTCCTTTTTTTTTTTTTTTGCTAATTTAGTCCTGTAACCTGATTTTGAGTTTGCTCATGTTGTGTCCAGGCTGGTCTGTTTTCTGGTCAGTTTTCTGAAAAGCCTCTCTCTGCACCTCAGCTTGCCTTCCACAAATATTAAGACTCCTCCATCATATTGATTTACTGTGTGGAGATGGGTGTTGTTGTTGTCCTCTATCTATCTATCTATCTATCTATCTATCTATCTATCTATCTATCTATCTATCTATCTATCTATCTATCTATCTATCTATCTATCTATCTATCTATCTATCTATCTATCTATCTATCTATCTATCTATCTACCTTTTCCATGAAAACATTAAAAATATTTCCTGACCGTATTCTTGTTGATTTAACCTTGAGAACAGAAGGCTGCAGCCTGTTCAACGGTGTGGGTCGATTCCCTCCTCTCAGGATCTAACATGCACCGCGGGGGTCGTAAATTTGGCACCGTTTTATCTGAGGTATCACGTTATTTAAATGAGTCGTGATTTAATTCACGATCAGCGGTTATTTAAAGACATATATTATTGTAGCATCGCTGTCGTTTCTGCTTCATCCCCAGGCTGCCGTCGAGGAGTGTAGGGGAGATTTATTTACCCCCCCAGAGCTGAAGTCAGACCCACGATAGATGCGTTTTAGCAGCAGGGTGAAGAGACAGTGTGGACACGCTCTTCTTCTGCTTTTTATTTATCGATCACGCGTCACAGGCACACACACATTCACATGTAAATTTCATTCAAGTTCTCTTTGCCATCTTTGAAATTTGCCTCCCTCCTCCTGCCCCCAAAAAGCCACAAGGAAATACTCTCTTTTAACAGGAAGAAACCCTGAGCAGGACCGGGCTCATCAGGGTGTTGATGTCTGGCTGGGTAAAGGAGGAGGAGAAGGAAGAGGAGGAGGGCAGATAGGGCAGCAGAGAAGAACAGAAGTTGATTGCAGATATAAAATGTCACCCTAACTTCAATTGAAAAAAAAAAAGAGCTTGGAAAATGTGCCTAAATTGTGCTTGTTGTGTTGTGGTGAATTGAAGAAATCAGTCAGACACCAACTTTGGCAGCCTTGGGGAATTTATTGAACACAACTCAGCTTTACAAGATCCTGACAACACTGCTCAGTTCTAGGTTTAATTCCAAAGTTAGAATCTCTCGGGGGGTATTTTATAGTTGAATGCTATTTCACTTGTGTGTGTGTGTGTGTGTGTGTTCTCCCTAGTGCATATTTTCTGTTCGGTTTTGGGCAATTTGTTCAGATGCAGACTTTTTTTCCACAAACAATTTGTTACCTCTGCCAAGGAGGTGATGTTTTCACCAGCTTTTATTTGTTTGTTTATTAGCAAAGTAACTCAAAATGTTCTGGATGGATTAAAATGATATTTTTGAGAATTCAGGATTACTCTGATCAGTTCTTATCCTTATTTGTGTGTGTGGCTGCCACATATATTTAAACTCCTACAGACAAAGCAGCTGATCTGCAGACGTTGGAAGAAAAGAAAACAAGATTAACAGCTAACGGTGCCAGTCAGATTGCCAGAACAACTATTATAATATAGACTATGTGACAACAAAGCAGAAATTGCCAGTTTGGTTGCCAGATCTGTTTCTGACTAAATGATAATGATGCTTTTTAGGTTTAATACCGTCAGACGGTTGTAGCTGCACCTCGATGGTAACTGGCAACCCGAATGCTTTGTGGCTTCGTGATAAGTACCTGGGTAGATGGCGACGCAAAAGACCAAAAACACAAAACGACAACATCAACATGACTTGCAGGTGGCCATGACTGTTGCCAGCAAAATAGCCAAAATAGTCCTTTTGATGACTGTTGACACATCAGGATCCCTTTTCTATGATTACGTAAATGCGTTTCTTCCATATTGCTACTTCAGTTAAACCAAGGAGTTTAGACAAACTGCCCCGTGCACGTGCACTGTTCACACTTCACACCAACATCCAATTAACCAAAGGAGCAATGACGAAGAGCCTGAAGTGTGGACCCGACCTCTTCAGTTCCTCTCTTCAAATCCGAGTACACATTAAGGAAAAGCACCAAAAGCTTACGAACCATGACCGCCGCATCGTGACTGGATGGGGTGTGGGGAATTTGGAGGCCTGCTGAACCACTGAACTCTTTAGCAGCTCATGTCATGCTGCTTTCAGTTTAAATTTTTATTGTAGAAATGCTCATGTTCCAGTCCAGAGTAGCACTGGACATAACCACACTGCAACAAAACCTTCAGAATTCAGATGAGTCTGGTTTATTCATTAGTGCTATGATGAAAGAGAGAAAAATATGTCACAATACTGACAAAATCATAAGGATTCCCACAGGATGTTTGAGAATATACAGTTACAATAGGAATTCTAATTTGGCTTCCTTCTTGCAGCCTGTGTCAACAGCAAGCTGTACCAGACGTGCATATAAAGGAGCTCCAATCTTTGACTTCCCACATAAAAGCTTCTTTTTCTGCTTTTTTTTCCCGTTTCAGGCTGTGTGTATAATAATTAAAAAAGATAGAACCTTAAAATGATGGCAAGCAGTTGCTTGGGTGGAAAAAGTTAAAAAGAATGAAAAATAAATAAATAAATAAATAAATAAAAAGACCACAACCACAAAACAATCATTGTTTAACCAACCAGAGCAACGGATGCCGTATTGATCCGAGGCGCGTTTTCTTAGCATGACCTGGACACCGCTGACAAAACCCGTGTCTTACACAGCTTCTGAGAGAGCAACGCACAAAAATAAATAGATTCTTCCTTTCGCGCGCTGTCCCGGTTCGCCAAGCCCACACGGCCAGGTCCTCCCCCCATCCCTTTTACCCCCCCCCTTCACCTCTCTCTCTACTTTACTGACACCAACCATTTGTCTTTCCACAAAGCTGAATTGCCCACCATTCCTCCACGCTTCCCTGTCGGAGGCCACCTTGGGTATTTTATTGGACACGTGTTGGAGGCGGGCGTGACACCAAACCCATAGATGACACAACTGGACTCGCCGCCGGATGTTTTTCAGCCACACAGTGGATGTCAGCAGTGGATAGAAAGCTTCATTCGTTCACCCAGAGAGTCCCCGGTTAGAATACAGTAACAGCTGGTTGTATCACAGCTGGCATCTGAATCCAGATTCGTGAAAAGAGTGAATAACCTAAACAGAAGGTGTGTTATTTTGCAGACTGTTCAGTGTTCAGTTTGACGTCTGGGCAGTAAACTGTTTTTTTTTATGTGGCCTTTCTGAGGTGGCGCGGCACATCTGCGCTCTTATGACAATCTGAGAACGTGTGCACTGGTTTCACCTTCAGACTTTGACTTTAATGTCTTCATTTCAAATACTTCTCCTCCGCAGTCTTGTCGGAACAGGCTTGCATTTGGTTAGAAAAGACGGATCTGGAAGAGACCTCTAAAATGTTCACTAGAATTCTTTTTTTTGATCCTAAACAAAGTCGGCAAAACAAAAAGCAAAAAAGAAAGAAGAGAGCTTGAAGCAAGTCTCCTCTGTTGAGTCGGCACAGATACACACCAACAAACTAACGTCTACATGAGAATTATTTTTAAGCTGCAAATCTTTGATAAAATGGCGTGCACACCTATCATATATATCTCTACTTATATTTATGTAAATGACAAACCTTTAACTTCATCTTCTGACGCAGTGGAGCTGATAAGTCGATCGAGATAAGCTTCGTTGCTTTTCCTCTTATTTATAGGCCACTCTGAGCTAAGCTAAGACACAAGTTCCATTTCAGTAAACTGATGTCTGCAGCCTGACTTTAGGACGCATCCGAGATGCTCTGCAGCGCTTCGAACAGAAGGATGAAACCACAGAAGCTCGGATTCGATTGCGTAGCGCCTAGCTTGACAAGGTAATTAAACACCACGACACTCATAACCATAGCATTGTCTAGATTGAATAAACAACGCTGTTCCTTTATGGACTTTCATAATATTTACTGCACGCTGGCTCTTTACAGTAAGCCGCACAATCGCTTTTAGCTTGCATTAAAGTAAGAGGCACAGTCGGCCCTGCAGCCCGATCCACACGGAACGTTGTCAAGAACGAACCCTCAAGACATTTAACAGGCGGCACCGTGGAGGTCTTCAACAGCCTGATCAAATGTGTCTTCTGTCCTCTTCGAAAGACAGTTTAATTGGTTTTGTGTGAGTAAAAGACACAATCAGGATTTTTTTTCCTTTTTTTTTTTTGCGTTTGGCCTACTTGGCAGCAAACTGCGATGAAAGACTGGAGACCCAATTAATCTCTCTTCACGATGAGGCAAACAGTCAGTCGATTGCAGCCGCCTTAATGAGAAACGCTTGAAAAAATGACAAAAAAAAGGTTTCTTTTTTTTCCCGTTCCTTTTTTTTTTTTTTAGATTGCCCAAAAACTCCAGCATGAACGAACAAAAGGTCGATGAACTTGACAAGGAGACGAGTACGGTAGTTACAACTGGCCCGAAATGGCAGCGCTGCAGCCTTGTCCTTCCTCATCGGATTCAGAAAAAGGTCTACAAAAAGGTCTGCGATTCATCTGCTTTAATTCTGCAGGAGAGATTTTGCGTTTCAATATTTACTTTTACATATTTGCCCCCAGAGTTTGGGTATTTCCTCAAACACGAAAAAGCTTTTCTCTTAATGCCCCAGCTGCAGTCCTGCTCCTGCTGTTGGCTGCTTAATTAACCTATAAATGACAGGGTGCTGAAGGGAGGAGAGTGAGCTAATCCTCTGAGACGGGGAGCGGAGATCAGCTCCCGCAGAACCCTCGTGAATTAGCTGTGTGACATAAGGACACGAGCGAGAGATAATCTCCACGCCGATGTGCTGTGTCAAAGATTAGAGTCTCAACTACTGACACGCCGCACAGGCAAATCAGGGTTATTTTTGACTCTGCACCGACTTATTTCACCTTCCCGGTGGCAACGACGGCGAAGGCAAATGTGACCAAGGGTTAACGCCATCAGGCCGTTGCTTGTTTTTGTTGTTTTTGAGGGTTTTTTTTAAAGATTCCTGCTCGGAATTGACTAGTTCAGACCTTCAGTGCTCATGAAAATTGGCAAGTGCAGCGAAGCAACCCTGGCACCGGAGCCCTGAGTATGAAACAACCCTCCCCCGAGCTAGCAGAAATGCTGTTTGGGAGACTCGGGGGCGCCGTTGTTCCAGATTATCAAGCTGCTTCAAAGGTAACCCACCTGAGTTGCTGGAATCGGTATTTGCCAACTTCTCCCGCAGGTTCTACTCAAACACAACTGTCAGTCGGTGCAAAGAGGAAGCCGCCTCGCCTGATATGCAAAAAGAGCTTATTATATTGATATGTTCAAGCAGTTCCCAGCCTGTTTCTCTCTTTCTTTTTCTCCTCAGTGTGGAAAAAAATGTAGATGCTTGATTACCTTTTTGCCCAGGGCTTATCATACCCTATTCACGTCATCCACGTCTTTTTTAGACTCAAGTGCTCCTCCAGTTGTTAGCAACATGCAGCTATTCCACTCTTCCGCTTAATACTCCTTCAACAGTTCGTTGCTGGCGACACATAATCACACCGTGTAGCCAATGAATCCTTTTGTTTACAGTGACTCTTTCCATCTTTACTGTTCCTAAAAATGACAGTCATCACACATGAACACTTGCCTTGACATATAAGTGATGAGGAGAAAAGAAAAATTCCATTTTGTGTTATTGCGTTGCTGAAATCACTGCTTTAATTATTATGTATTTTCTTCCCCATTGTGAAAAAAGCTTAATATGAAACGAATAGCTCCACAACCAAGGTCGGGCTGTTGATTATGTTGTGGTGAACCGGAAAAGTCTCTGAGCCCATTTCCATCGTCAGCAGGGCCCTTTTGTGATCCGCCATGCTTTTTGATTCTGCAAGGAGAGCAAATGTTTGTTTGTTTTTTTTATATAGGGAAAAGTACTTTCAGATTCATTCAGACAGTAATAAGTTGTGCAGCTGTTGTCACTTAGTGGTTAGAGCAAATGTCAATATAGCATGAATACAGTAGGACTGTCCTGAGCGCATTTGTTGCGGCTCTAGTGCCCTCTAGCGGCAAATCAAGCACATTGCAGGCGAATATCTTGCATGGACGTTTGAGTGTAGTTGAAAGGGTAACTGAAAACTAAAAGGAGTGCGTGCGTGTGTGTGTGTGTGTGTGTGCGCGCGCGCACGGGCGCATGCAGCAGCATGTCTCATTGATCAGGCTGCTATCTTTGTGCTCTTTGAAATTCTCTTTTAATTTGCCTCCTCCATCTACATTTGACCACGTCTGAACGCGCAGACTTTGTTACAAGACGACAAATCGCAGCATCCTGACCTTTGAGAGCGGCT
This sequence comes from Tetraodon nigroviridis, assembly GCA_000180735.1. Taxonomy (NCBI): domain Eukaryota; kingdom Metazoa; phylum Chordata; class Actinopteri; order Tetraodontiformes; family Tetraodontidae; genus Tetraodon; species Tetraodon nigroviridis. Next base: position 1,261,437 of record CAAE01014557.1, read on the forward strand.
CTTCTGCTCCACGCAGAGAATAAGAAGCACTGACCTGTGCATTTTTGCAGAGTCAACAGCGTTTGATTGAAAAGGCGCGGAGTAGGTTAATGCGTTCATAGTCACTTTTTATCAGAGCTGTAGATCTTGATTATATAACCACAGCAGGCAAGAGTGTGAATAATTTCTGTGACATTTATATCAAGCTGCCGCAGAAAATGATAAATGTGATTTAGTTCGATAACTCACAACCATTCACTTCACGTTATAACAGCAAGTATGGCTGCGCTGATAATTGGAATAATTATCATCGCAGGCCTTCCCACTCGCCAACTGCATGGTGCTTGGGTGGGATGGTGAAAGGTTTGTCACCCTAAATATGATTAAGGGCGACCTGTAAAGAAACTATTGTACTGTTGGCACTGAGAAATCAATGCAAAGTGTTTGATAATTCTGTTGTTTGTTGCTTAGCAGCAGCACAAGTAAGCGACGGAGAATAGATGAGCGGGTTAATGGAGCACCACGCGGAGTCTTTCTCCCACATTCTCTCTGCAGTCACTGCCTCTCTAATTTGCCAGAGTTTAATTGTGTGTTTGTGCCGTAAATGACGCGTTTGTGGGCCCGGGGGGAGAGCGAATGCGAACAGGATCAAGGGCTTCGGTCCCCGCGTTTGTTCAGCGGCTGTGAGAAGAAAGTCGACCTCTCACATTTACATTAATGGTGTAATTCAGACGCATATGGGGGGTCGGTAAACATGCAACATCAGGGTGCATTTGATACCTTCCGGCCTCCTCTCTAACTAAACCACCGTGACCTGAAGCAGCGAGGCACCCGCCGCCCCCGCAGGGACTCGGCCCACGGTTTGCTGCGGTCACGGAAATGAAACCCTCCACGGTGTCTGTGATACGAAAGCGATGCTGCTCGTTGAGGCGGGCGACCGCTGACTCTTCACAGTGCCGACTGATTGGATGACTTAGTTCTTTTATCGCGACGGTCATGTGAAAAGGTGCTGATATCAACAGCCAAATCGTCCTTCATTGTAAGGCCTTTCTACAAGTAGAAACACTTCTCTTCTGGCACACTGGCCTTTGTTAATGGTTGGGTTTGCCAGGATAAAGCTGAGGAATTATAAATTATACACTGCTGCACATCCCAGATGCCGTGTTGCGGAAGAACCCGGACAGAAAAGTTCTTTTCTTCCCCCATGTCACACCGTGGCCACATCGCCGTTTGATCCTATTAAAATATATATTGATAATGCACTTTGCGATTACGTTCAGCCTCGCAGTATTCTCCCGGCACAGCACAAATCTGGTTACTGAGCCGGACCGAGGGCTTCGAACCCCGACGCACACGGTTTGCAGAAAGCAGCAGCGTTCCTACTGAAATCACTCTCGAGTGTGCTGATAAGCTGCGAATGCAGCAGGGGCTGAAAAGGGAGCCGATGGAACACTCGGCAGCCATTTGTGAATATGAACAGCAATTCTGCTGAGCAGCTGCATCGAGTAAAAGCAGAGCGAGGCGGACTGCAAACCCATAAATCGTTTTCAGCGTTTGTGCAAAAAAGAGATTGCTAATAAGTGCGATGGTATTTGAAACGGGTTGTGTACGGGTATAGACCCCAGACTTGTACGCCTCGGAGCGCATGTTTGAGAGAACCGAGCCATTATCCTCGATGCGCAGCGATACGCGTGAATGTATCCGTAAACAAATAGTGACACAACCTGGAAATCATCAGTCTCTAGCTAGTGAAATCCTGAAGGCATACACGGTGTCTTTAAAGACATTCAAATGTTGTAAAGCTTGATATACTTACGCCAAGCTAGTAGGTGTAGCTTCAAGTCATTAATACCTGTTCAGTCTGCCTAATGGTGCAGCGCAAATTCTCCATCTGTTTGATGAAGTAGGAACCTACAGACACCTGGGGAGGTCTGAGATGCAGCCTCTGATGTGGGCCGACGTCAGCCAGAGCCTCGCAAACGGTCCTGTCATGTTTCCAGGAAGGAGCTCCTGCTGTCCAACTGCACAACACTGTTTAAACCAATCAGAGGTTTCGTCTTAGTGTATTTATTATATTTCCCACTTTCACCAGTGGGCTTTAAATGCCAAAGATTTATGAAAGTTGAATGTCAAATATTGGGAAATGGCGTTAATAGAAACAGCAATGAGGACTGTTTTTTCATCCTTAACATTTGATTAAAATTCAATCTGAAATGATTCCACTGACCTCCCTGGATGCTTTATTCAGGTAGGGCTGACGCTATTGGATAGAAGTATTAAAATGGAGCGGACGGCACACTGAAAAACCCCCGCTAAATACTGCATTTTTACATTTCTTATTCACATCCAAGCCTCTTTTTAAACTTGGGAGTGTCTGTTTATTAAGATATTAACTGAACTGCCTTCCCCAAGGCATTGTCTTCTGTAGAATTCTATGCTAATAAGGCTATTTGTGTTTCCTCGCCCAACAAAAGAAGTTGATGGTGAAAGCAGAGGAGAGCATGAACCTATTCTTTTATTCATAGCGTGCTTGTGGATTAGGCTGCACTCTGCTGCCCCGCAGCTATCTGACATCGCTCAATAAATACTGTTTTCCTAACTCTAGTGATCACATGATGAAGACAGACAGGCAGAAACCTTCATTACGCAGACGAGCCCGGCTGTGTCTGCTGGTCAAGTGACTGTTATCACTTGTCAGATGCCAACTTTGATTGAACACATTCATTTCACGCAAACTCTGCAATAAAGTGGGGAAAATCCAGTTTGATAAGGCCAAGTCTCACAGTGAGCAGCAGCGCCATCTTCAGTCCGCCCGAAGCTACTACATCGAAGTTTATCTTGCACACAGCTTCTGCTGTGTCTGTGTCTGTGTCTGTGTGCAGAAAAGAACACCATTCAGGAAATTGCTGCAGCCTGTCTCGGATCACCCTAATGTGAACATTTATGAGCTGCAGGAGGAAATTGCACAGGAGGGAGGACAGTGACTCCCTCTGCAGAGACTCAGGCTGGATGAGGCTGGAGGCTGGAGGAGAGCTCTGTGTGTCCGTCTAAACAAACCAAGTAACAAACAAAAAAATCTAAAACTAACAAACCAAAACATATTTGCGTTGCGTGGTTTGTTGAGTTTGCGAAATTTGCTGTCAATTTGAAAAGATGAGCGGAATTTCATTTCCAAACTGTTTGAGAAATTCTGTTTACTGCTTCCTTTCTGCACGGTTCCTCGCTTGTGTTGTTCTCACCCTCAGATGTAAGTCGCTTTGAAAAACGTGCTAAATGACGTTTTTAGTATTGTAGAAAGAACATGCAAACTCAACAGGATGGCCGAATCAGTATTTGCAACGAGGCGACTGTGCTAACTTTGCTCGGTGTAGACTTCACCGAGTAAATTATTCATTCCCAACTGGCTACAGAAAATTGCATGATACATATTTCATTCCATAAATATGATCTATCGTGAATGGATGATGAATAGATGCATGAGAGAAAAATCTAAATCCACAAACCTTCCAAACCACCGTGCTCTCATTATTAACACACTATATAGTTATATCACTGTGCATGTGAATATTTTGTCTGTGGCTTACCACATTTTAAACAGAAAAGCAAATGATGAAAAAGAGAAAGGGGGAGGGGGTGGGTGAAGCACCCTGATGGATTTTTGTTGCAGCGTGGGGATGTATTCACATCCATTTTCACCCGCTAAATTACCTGCGTCCTCAAGCGTGGAGCCAAACCCTGAACAGAACAGCTTATGGTTATGAAGATAGAGTGTCCTCCCATTGTAGGAAACTTTCGGAAGTTTCAAATGTTGCATCTTTTTGAAAAAAAAAAAAAAAAAAACTTTTATCCATTTGCCTTAAAAAAGGGTTGCACTCATCACGGGACCCAGCTTGAACCCCGTGGCCCTTAGCTCTTCTCCTTACACGGTTGAAAGACGATCCCATCAAGTAGGTGGACTCTATTTTTCATTAAAGTCTCTTTATTATGAAAACCCCACATTATAAGAACTAAAAACACAATTTGATTTGTCCTCCTTGTACAATTTTGGCCTTCTGTAAAGGCTGCGCCACAATTTTCCCCTGCTGGTCCAAAAACGATTAATGTTGGATAAATGTACATAAATAAGTCCTGCGGGCGGGTGTCCTGACAGACACGGTAGAGTGTTAACTAGTGAGAAACGTTCCCTGATCATCAAATACTTATGGTGTTTTTTTTTTCTTTGACTTTATGTCTAGCTCATCAAAGATTACCTATAAAGATGAGCAGACCCTCTCCGAGCTGGATTCTTTTAATCTATAATTCCGAGCATGACAGCCTATCGACTTTAAGACAGTAACCTTCCCACCAGAGCTCACCTCTTCTCTCCTCCATCCCTGAATGCACTCATTCTTTCCAGGTCCAGTTCATTAGAGCACATCATGCCAGCCTCCGTGTGCCAGACAGGCTGCCAGCCTTACCGGAGCTGCCCTGACCCCCCCTCCTGCCAAACTCCTCTCAGAGAAGAATCAAACATGGACCGTTACTTTTCCAAGGCTAATCTTCATCAGGATTTATACTCACGTCTTCTACTCCTTTGCCAGTATCACTCTGTGTGTGTGTGTGTGTGTGTGTGTGTGTGTGGTGTTTGGCTCAGGAGCGAAACCCACCACGGGCTGGAACGGAATGGGAATTAACTAAGGTCGGGTATTATCAGCTTGCGAGGCAAAGGTGCATGTGAGTCAATCAGCCCTGAGGAGAACGACTTAATAACAGCCTCATTAAGAGTGGAGTCCATTGCTGATAAGAGTCCCTCTGAGAGGTGGTAATTAAAATCTAAGGAGAGGTGTCAGGATAGACAAATTGGACAAAGTGAGCAAAACAAAGTTTGCCAGCCGCTTCCTGCTCAGGTTGATCGGACCGGTTGATTTCAACGCAACTTCTTGTCTGGAAATGAGGTGAAAGAAGGTGCGTCTGAGCTTGTGTTTTGTCCACATGATGGCAGGAGAGTCCTGCATACGGCTGCCTTCAGCAGAGAGCAGATGGAGGACTCAGCTGAGCATCCAGCTCTGCTGTCTTTGCTGTCTGAAAGAAGGGCCAACATGTGTCGTGTTACTTTAAAGCGAAAGATGATATTTATGACAGTGCGCCCCAGCAGCCAAGTGTGGTTTTTAGAATAAAAAACAAAACAAAACAAAACAAAACATGGCTTAAGGGAGTAGAAGTATCATCTAAACTGACGACATTGACATTTTGTGCGAAGAATCAAAAGGCAGCATTCATTGTATTGTTATAGAAATCAGTCATCAACCTTCATGTGTCAGGGATGAAGTCCCTGAAAGGACAGAGGGAATCAAAAATAATGAGTGGGAAGAAAAAAAAAAGATTTCTGCTAAATATTGCAAAGAGTAATTGATTTCCCAATGACTTTATATATATATTAGGCAGTGTGCTTCCAGGTTAGTAAATGAAAGAAAAAAAGGCATAAAGATGAAGTATATGCATCAGGTAATGCATATACTCCATCTTTGTGTCTATTTTGCCTCACATTGTTTTTAAAATATAAAATACCTGTAAGATCTCACAGGTAGGGTTCAGTGATTCACTGGTGCTCCAACACATTTGTTTCTTGATAGCATCTCAAATCTATTATTTCCAAGTGGGATGTTTGCACATTCATTTGTTGTGTCAGCATGAACACACGTTTAGCTCTTAGTTGTTCATCATTAAATATCCTGACTGTGTAACCTTTATTTTGTCAACGTCTGGGTCTATGAATGACCACAAGGTGGCGTTCTTTCAACCAATTATAAACTATCTCTTAACTAAAATGACCTTTGCTGTTGTTTCACTTGATGCAGCCTTATTTTGATTACTGCTCTAAATGTGTGCGGCTGGTTAACTGTAATGAAGCCTTTGGAAGCACACACATTTAACATGTGATGACCGTGTGAATGCAGCAGGGGTATTTGGAGCTTGGTCGCACACGTCGAAGGGCTTTGCGTCACGCGGAAGGGCTCATTTAAGCCACAACAAACCGGCAGGAGATGATTTAAGAAGGCAGGTCGCGCCTCGGACCTCCATGTCTCTTCCTGCCGTGACGCCTTTGTGGCAAATTCAAAGTTATTATTTTTTACACTCTTGCGGCGCACACACGCGGCCTACCTCGGCGGAGATGTGTTTTTTGAAATTGCTTTCACTCTTGCGGATAAAAAGGAGAGCGTGACTGTCACATGTCAGGAAGGCGTGTTGGGAAGCAGCCTCAGACCAAGGATTTAGCGGGAGCGATAGTCAATGTTCGTAAAGGTGAAGACACACAAACGCACATGCAGACCTTCCTTTTTCTGAGATGAATTGATTTAAAGACAACGTCCAGTGGCCATAATCAATGAAAGGTACATTATGAGGAAAACTAAGACAGGCCATCGAGGGTTGAACAGCCACGTTTTTGTCACGGTTCTAAGAAGCCATCTGTGAAATCTCGTCCCTCTTATTTTCTCCCATTTCAAAGACAGAGTAGCACATTTGCTAAAGTCACCTGCGCATGCTTTTGTTTGCAGATAATACCAGGCGGATTCTTGTTGGGAGATTTCTCCAGTTCTAATTGCCACGTTGTAGCCTTGGTAACGAATAGGCTTTTGCCACAGCTGTGATTGTGCTCCTTTCCTTGACTTTTCTTTCATTTCATTCTACTTTGCGCAGTCCCAGCAGCTGCGACTTAAGCGGTCGAGCTCTCCGGGTGGTGAAAACGTCGTCCGTTTGATCTCTGGCCTGCAACACACTGGTCAAAAAAACTGTGTGAAAATCAAAGAACAAATGGAACCTATTCGCGCGGAGCTCTCGTAGTCTGCGCTCACTCATTCACATGACAACAGCACATTTTTTCCCACAATCTTTGAAGTAACCAGAAGTCACACAGGTGTCAGTGCATAAACTCTCTGCATGGGACTTTGCAGTCTTTATCTTGAAAAGAAGACTTGTCTGTTCACAAAGCTCTTATATTGAGTTCCACACAGTGGAGGCCAGGTCATTTACTACCTTTGTGACATAGCCTGGGGCTGAAGATCTACATTCATGTTCCAGATAAAATAGGACTTGAATTTTCCTTTGACTTGGGTCTAAATCGACCGTCAACGCAATCGACATCACAATGGAAATTGAAAGTGTTGATGCCAAGGACAGTACGTCAAGTATCTTGTCTTTGAACTCTAGTTTTGATTAAGCAAGAAATAATCAACTACAGAAGTCTTAGAGAAATAAACGGAAAGGTTCCTTTGGCGCTCCAAGTAGCAGTGCCTGGAAGTTGATGCTAAATGTTAACGGAACTAGACCCTGCGCTCGCTTCTTTTTATTCGAGTTAACATTCACAGTGCCAAATTAGCTTCTAGCTTTCCTTTGCAAAGCTCCAGGCCAGTAAACGCTCTTACCGTGATCTACCCAGGCCAACAAAAAGGTGTATATCAGCTCTCTGTTTCATTATAAGTCAAGGAAAGGTCACACTTCAGCAATCTCTCCAAGAAAAAAAAAAAGAGTGAATCTAAGATACCGCCGAGACTTGTCACCCTTGACTTAACTCCAGGGAGTAACGCTCCTCAACTAATAAATACTACTTCTATTTTTGGTTTGTAGCCAATGAGCACAGACCTCCGGACCTCAGCTTCAGGGAATTTTAGTGAGTAACAACAAGCTGTGATGGAGCCGTGGCGTCTTTTAGTCCAGCAGCTAGAAACTATAGAAAGCTACATTGTGCGAACCGAGAGACAGAGCGACCTTTTTAACCCGTTAATCCGGACGTAGCATCAACCTCATTTCCATCAGAGCTGCATCTGACACGGCCATAGCTGCGCGAACACATGTCAACAAAGAGACATATATATAATGGAAGCAGCAAAATGATTTATTTGTATAACTTTCCGGAAAGCCAACAGTAAACTATTTGTATCCGCTGCTCTCCACATATTGGTTGTGCGGAAGAAGTTCTGTGCTGCAAAGCATTAGAAAAGAAAATGCCTTACGGGCATCACATAACTCCAAATGTGTGATGCTTAGAAAACCTCCATGTTGGCACTGATTAAGCTCCTCATTAGGCTGCCAATGTCCAGACTGTCTGAAACATTTCAATGAATATGCATGGGAGCAAGGTGCGTCAGTCTTTTTTGTGTCATAGTTGTGAGTAACCGTGTATTCAGGCGACGAAGAGTTGACAGTTTTCTTTTCGATGATGCAGCTGAGATGATGAGTCATGTGATGGTTTGATGAGGCTTTCAACTTCTTTGAAAAGAGCCTTTGTTTGTGGATGGAGCTTAGACATCTTTGCATATGTCTTGTGTGGTGTTGCCGGGAGATTTGCCAAGGACATCTCGGAACATTTTTAGCTGCGTTTTCAGTCGGCGCCTGTCAAAGTGATGTGGAAGGTGCAGAGAATCCACGTTCAGTTTGTTCCTTTTTGTTTGCCGTTATGACTACCTGCTCCCTAAAAGAGGCTGTTTTTATGTTTTCGTTAGATTTAAACTGCTGCAGCACCCCTGCTTCTTGCGGTTCTGGGGGGTTTCATTGACCTAAAGTCTGACTGTTTTCAGCTGAGGGATAATCTGACTAAAATACATGTGTTCACTTGGTTTTTCTTTAAAGACATCAGGTAGCATCCTGCTACTTGCTTCTAGGGACTCATGACTACGTCCATATGTAGCTGTTTCAGTTGTTTTTACACCAACCTGGAAGATTAAGAACAGTCCCAGCTCATTGCTTAGGTAGCAGTCTGGTCCTGTTTTTATCTTTCTTTTTTTGCTAAAAGAGCATTTGAATGCTGCTTCACCTGGAAACATTTGATTGGGAGATTTTGAGGCTTCCTCGTATTTAATTGCATAGCAACAACTGTCAGAAATGCACGAACTATAATCAGTCCGTGATTTTTGGATTTAATTACTCTCTAAGCGTCGACCTTAGCGGCGCTGGCAGAACTTTCCTCCTGACCGCTCAGCCAATTAAATCTACCGTTTCCTCAGTCCAGCGTCCTCAGAGGAGTCCAGGTGTCAGCAGCCAGCAGCTTGTGTGGCAGCTGAATGATGTTTTGATGACATGACAGACTGCTCAATTCACTCTTGTGTGTAGAGGAGCGTCATCGCCCCGGCAGTCCGGTGGGACCGCCACATCTATGGGCGTACACAGCTGGCATTGTCTCCTGCCAACTGCTGAAACTTCCCTCGCAGATGCTCATGAAGGAAGCTCTCCTGCAGTGTTTAGAAGCCTTTTCTGACCTTCATGGGTAGAAATGGAAAGTGAGGTGTGAAGGAACATCTCACTGAACCGTTTAGTACTGAATATTTTCTCCATTCTTATGTTTATAGAATGTAAAAAAAAAATATTTTTTTCTGTCAAAGCGGTCTTTTCTGTGAAATTTCCAATTGAAAATGTAGATTTTTTTTTTTTTATATCATGCATGTGCCAGCAGGGCACCCCGTAATCAACAACAGCCTCCCCCTGCTAATGTCAGCGCCTTCGATCCCACGTAGCGGCAGACGCAATTACTTTCGCAGAGATAGAGCGAAATGTCATCAGGACGGTGCGAAAAGCCATCGCTTTACATCACGCTCGCTCCCATTTTCCTTCCCCTCTCACCAACTTCCTTTATCAATTAATTCTGCTCACAGATTGTCCTCGGCAATTTCATTACAGACAATTAGCCCGCGGAGGAGAGGTCTGTAACTGCTGCAAGAGAGCCACTCACGAACAGGGCACCAGGGCCTGCATGCCAATGAGAGGAGCAGGACAACAGGGGAAGCGTGTGCAAGCTCGCTGATGAGACTTTATTGGCTGAACTTCTGCAAAAAGCAGAGCAGAAGTGAAAGAAAAAGAAGAAGAAGAAGGAAAAAAAAAACCTAAGTCAAACTAAAAATGAAGGTTATGAAACATAACAGCTATGGAAGTCCTGAGCGGACATGATTTTTGTTTTTTTCACCCCGTTTTCTCAAGATTGCGAGAAAACAACGTCTATTTGAAGTTAAGCTAATAAGTTAATTTTTACTGGACTACAAACATTGGGCTAATTACTGGAGGTGGTGTGTGGGCGTCCATGGTGTCTGCCGTCTGCGGCCGGGCGAGATTTACAGCATTTTACGCGTTCAGCTCATTGAAATGTAACCAGATGATCCCCATGTAATGCCTTGCTCCCTTGTGGGGACGTGATCATTGGGATCATCCATGGGGACGCCAAGGGGGCTTCTTGAAACGGCCGGTGTTAAAGATCACTTTAGCACCGGAGTAACACTTTCTGAGTGTGAAAGTTCTGAGAATGTGCATTTTCATGCACCTCATCAGAAGGCAGACAAGGCAGACACCCACGCATCACCTACAGTAATCAGCCCAGTGTTTCTAGTCCAGCCCAAAATTACCTGGTGATCTTGAGAAAATGGGGTTTGTTTTCCTCGTGATCACAAAAAAATTAACTCTGATCTAGCGTTTGCACGTAGGGTTGAGAGTCAGCTGATTTTTTCTCCTCCATTAGTCATTTCTGCTCTTTCATGTATAGCCAGTTAATTCCCTTTAACGGCGTCAAAACATATGGTGAAGCTGCAGCTGGCTAGCTTTCCTGCAGCAGAGCCGCTCGCCACAGCTCCAGGGAATCCGAGCGGCTTCACGGGGAGTGGCCGTGCACGTGCAGTGTATCACAGCCTTACTTGTATTCTGGTTTTTCACACCCGGTGCTGCCTGTTATTTCAGACATTGTTTAAAGCAGCATCCCCTGATACATACTGGTGGTCCAAAATATGGAAAAACCTGTTTTCTTGCTAGCGGACAGAGGGCTCATTAAGGTGACACTTTAATGGGTATGCAGGTTTTCTATGTTTTTGGATATAACTGGAATAAAAATGTACAGTCCCTTGCACAGATATAATCAATATAAAGGACATTTTGTATGTATACTTTTTATTATTACTTGGCATTTTCTTTCTAACATCTGGCAAAATACTGTACTTTCCAACATTCTGAAGGAAACTAGGTGGTGAATTGTGCTCCTGCTCACCCACAAATCCCAAACAAAAGCAAAAATGGCTCATAAAGAAGGTAGATTCCAAACATATATATATATATATATATATATATGCTTTGGCATTATGAAGCTGAGCCATCTTTTCTGCTTCAGGACGCCAGCATATTAAATAAAAGGGCACCAAAGGAATAGTTTCAGTCTGAGCTTGAGTACAGCTTTGCAGGATAAAGATTACATTATTGATTCCTCCTACATTCAAGTAGATCTGATTATATCCAGAATGATGTTGCAATACTTTGCATATGAATGAGGAGAAAACGAGTGTGAAGCTGTCTCATCTCCTGGATGTTTTAGGATCCAATGTTCATATTAAAAAAATAGTAGTGAAAAGAATGTGGGGAAAATGTTTAAATTAATGGAATATTTTTCATAATTTCTGCAGTTTAATTAAGATGCATTTGCAGATTTACAGACTTGACTTTAAGTGTAATTAAGTGACGCAATTAAAAGAAAAAAAACAATATTATTTAAACATTCATAAAACGTGGCAGTGTTCCAGTCTGAAAAAGGTACTCAACACAATTTATTAGGCAATATTTCCAGTTTGATTTTTCTCCAGTGCTCCAGGGATTAAATTATTCTCTTGTAAAATGCGCTCCGTGAAGGAAAATAATGACAGTGAGTCATTACACAGATTGGTTTGAGGGGTTTGTTTGACTAACTAGCTTTTAGCAAAGACATCTTTAAGCACTAAGAAGCCAAATACAAACATGTCTCATGTCTGTTTACTGTCATGGCCATTTTATGAATAATGTTTCATGAGGTAAACGCGGTGTGTAAGAGGCCCTGGATATATATTCAGCTTTTCTAATTTGCTGGTTTTGACGCAAGGCTTCCCTCGTTCCGGCTGTTGTTCTTCATGTGCAGCTGGACCATTCGAAGCCTCGTCTTAAGTCTCTCTTGCACGATCTCCTTTTTTAAACATTTTTTTAGACTCTCTTTCATCTTCCCTACCTCGCTTCTGGAAATATCCACTGCAAGCGGGCTGTTTGTGCCTACGCGCATGTCATGCTCTTCATGTGTGATGTTATTTCCTAAAATTCGTCACACCTCTGCATTGTGCTATGGTTTGCTGGAGGTAAATGTGTTTTGAATGGACCTGCAGCAGAAGGTGTATTCAGGCAGTGTGCAAGGTGAGATACTGTTTGGATTTGCACTAACTTATCAGAAACAAGTGTGAAATCCCAAACACTCGTGGCATGCGCTCCGCTGTGAGTGCAGGAGGATAACAAATCATCTCAGAAGTAAAGCGGCACCAAACAGATCCTTCAAAAGAAGTCGTCTGAAGAACGGCTGCATGAATCGACCAACAGCTATATGGTTTTATATAGATCGGCTATTGAAGAATCTAATTAGTGCACGTTTGAAAGCTTTCAAGTAAGGTCAATATGCGGACTAAGATCAAAAGATGAAAAAGTCAATTTTGTGCGAATAAGAGAGTTAGCCGAACGAGTTAGCTCGTTCAGAATGGACAAAGCATGGACATATCTGTGTAAGGTGGTCTTGGCAACGTTCCCCTACCACTATCGCCGCCGCCCACCGGAGGACACGCCTCGCTGATTTTTCCTATGAACATAAAGTGAATGCAGCCGGTTTTTGATCGATCCCTCTGGGCATGGGATCCACACGCAGAGACACTGATGTACTCCAGTCCTGCCATTTTAAAACAAATATCAAGCTTTGAATTTCTGGCTTGAGGCAGCATGACCATGCAGACCATGTGTGAGGATGAGCAGATTACAACAGCTGCTACAACGACATCCTCTGTAGTTTGCTGTAAACAACCATTCTTCTTGATCAACATTTTTTTGTCTCTGTAATCATCCACTAGATTGTCAGCTAAACACGATCATCTTATCCGTTAAGGTGTATTTTATCATGTTTGGCATAACCACCGTTGTTTCCAGGGATACTGCCTTTAGAACAATCTGTTTTATTTGTGAGGATGAAAACGTTTTCACGCTGCTCGGAGCGGTAAATTTGAGGCCTCTGAGTTGTCTTTGTGCTCTCCAACAACCGGCACCATCCCCCTGGCCTTTACTGGTCTTTGCCGGGAGTTGAGGCTTGCAGCAGCAGCATGGCTGGGAGCAGATGATTCTGACAGAGGAGAGGGCAAACGTCCACATCCCGTCCACATCCTCTCCTGTCCTTGCAATCAGCAAACTTAGTCTGACAAATCCTCTTAGAAAGAAATCATTTTCTCCTTGCTGGGGGCTCAACGCTCCATCTCAGTGACCCCCCCCCCCCGCCTCGACGCGACAACAGTTACATATATCCCCAATATTCACAAGGTAAAATCAGAATTTCCAGCTCTTGTGAAAGCAGAATGACCCAACACTCACATAGAGAGCTCTTAACCCCAGAGGGGTTCGAAAGATAATTTTCTAATCTCTTTTTCACGAACTTAACTTCAAACCTCCCAGTGGTCGAGGCGGATTACAACAGACAGAGCGCCAGAGAGCTAGAGCCATAAAGAAACAGAGAGAAATACGCTGTCACATAAAAATAATATAGTGTAAGTGACTTTATGTCCGCGGACAGCAGTTTTCTTGACATGGCCTAGCTCTCTGCTTATTTCCCTTAATCCGCTGCCCCCAGCCTGGAGACACATCCGGGATGCTGCAGCTGCCATCTGCTCAGATTGGCGACTAAAAGCAGCACCAATAAAATGGTAAATTAAGCCTTTTTCATGAAGATGAAAAGGAACTTTATCATTATTGTGAACACATATCTGGTGGAGCGTCACTTTAATCCCCCATTTTTAAAAATATTTTCACCTCTCTCCATTTTTCTATTTTATGGCAAATCTAAGCATTTTTGTCACACATAAACATGCAACCCCCCCGTCCCCCCCTTCAGGTTTGCTTTCCTATTTTTTATGCATGGGCAGAGCACCAAATATGTGCCTGTTGCATTTGTCTTTGCAGCCATATACTTGATCTATTTGAATGGGTGGGGAAATGGAGACAAATGGTCTTTTCCTCACACTTACTCTTACCAATTGGACCTATTGCACTTCATTTTTAGGCAGCATTGCCCCTTCATCATCATCCATCCCACTGTTTTGCCTCGTCCTCACAAAACAAATTCTAATTCTCGGCGTTTAAATTGGTTTGTCTTCCACAAACTAACAAGTGAATACTTTCTCATCTTCTCCCTGCACATGCTAGCAAAGCACATTCTGTTGTATTCTGGGGGAAACAATCTGGAAAACAATGTGGACCTTCATAAACTAGGCACCTAACCTTGCTTTTGTCCAGATTTGTCCAGGTTGAGTCTTGGATAAACACTCTGGTTCAACTGCTAATGATAAAATGAGTCTAGTTGTTTCAAAGTTTATCGGGGAAAAAAGATGTCATAGATTCTTTGGTGAAGGGCTTCATATTTTGTTGTGCTAAGGCCATTTCAGGGCTTTAAGGACTATATTTAGGAGAAATGACAGTGTGGTAGATGTCCACAGTATATCATTAAAAGGCCACATCCCGAGGCTTGTTGATGTGTCTCTGTAGTACCCAACTGATCAGCCTAGATTACCTGAGTCACAGCAAAAGATTGATTTGAGTGCGTAGCGGCAGCTCTTACTGTCACACTGGCCAACCGAGGTGGGGTGGGGGGGTGCACAGTCTGGGCAGCCCGCAGCTTTTGTATGTCAGTCTCATTTCACAATTCATCAGCCAAGCGTAACTGTCAGGCGAGCTTTTGGTTCTGAAGATCCATCAGGAGCTGTCAGCCAGCCGTCACCACTGAGAGATGGAGCTCCCACTTTCACATTCCTGCTGGTCAGTTAGCTAGCACCTTGTTCCAGACTCTGGGAGATAATAAAACCATATCAGAGAATCAGGAACACCTTTCGATTCCCTCCAACCACAGCCACTCCCACTGGCTTCCTTCAAGATATGCCATGGTATTAAAGTCACCCTGACTGATATTACTTTTCTTTTCTGTCCTTTCACATTTTGTCCCCCAAATGAAACATTTCCGCCCCTGGAGAGTGAAAGATTTGGTACTGCGGCACTGCACAGATGCGAACAGATAGCTGTATGCTGCCCTTTGACCCTTGGGTTGGGATGATGGCTTGTCTCTTTAGCCTAAGCTCTAGTCAACAATATTGGGTTTTTTTTGTCGATAAGTTGTATTGTTATACTGTACAGTTGATGGTGCCTTTCTATTTTATTCTATTTTGGCCCTGTGGGCCAGGATTTCACTCTGCGGTGATCTTTTAAAATCAGTTTTTGTGCACATGTGAGTTTCCGTGGCATCTTCCTTTTGCCAAATTGATGCAAAAGGCAGGCATGTGTTACATGCTTTAAAAGATGTAATAGAGCGCCGTGGTAATATTGTTTTTAAAATATTTATGACATTGCCAGATACAATTGTGACATGTTCCTACTTCTTTTTTGCACTTTATACAGAGTATAAATTTGAAAGTGAATGTTATGTAAGAACTGTGCTGCACATTGCAATCTGTGTAAGATTGTGTATTGACTCTCTTATTCTGTTACATATACGGTAAATACTTTGCTTGCAGAACTAAAAGCCTTAGACCACGACTCTACACCCAGCTCTTAAATCTATTTCTCTGTTGTGAAGAAATTCAAGGAAAGTAGCTTCTTCTCAAATGTACTGTACGAAAAAAGGGAAAAAAAATATGGCAGGGAGGAGACCTAAAAAGAGAAAAAGGGCTACAACACCAGCTATTCACCAGCGGTATACCATGGTGTTATAAAAAATGTAACCATCTTAATATTGTACATGTGGGATGATGCCAGTAATAGTAAAAGAAATTGGAAAATGCCTGACAATCCCTGTCAATTGAAAGTAAAGTCCTGTTCCTTAGCCTCACCTTTTCATGCCGTATGAATTTAGATAAGAATCCTTTACTTTCTGAGGATGCCTGCTTTTGATGTTAATGGTGATATTTGCAGCTCTTCCAGAGGTAGAGCTTCTGGTTTAATAAAAAAGGCACATCACTATTTAAAATAAGATCACTCTGAGTTTCAACAATATCATATCATCAGCATAAAGTGAGATTATGTGCTCTGCCCTTCCTAACTTAAAGCTGTTAAATACCAGATGGGTTCTTATAGCTTGGGCTAGTGGCCCAAGCGTAATCCTAAAAAAACAAGGTGAATGGGGACAGCCATGCCGTGTCCCTCATTAGTACAACATCAGACAGCTAGTGTTCTTGTGGTAGGAGCTCCACATGATATTTTGATCTACTGTACAAATGTAGATCCCAGTACCAACCTGCAGAAGATGTGAAAATTACACAATATTCAAAAGTCACACAAATATGTCATTAAATAATTCTCCAAGCCTCAAAACAACAATAAATACTGATCCAAAGTAAGTGTGGCATGAAACGATAATAGCGAGTGGCCGGTACAGAGGCCTACTACAACCGACAACGCCACCTTAGGATTTTCACCTAAAGGGTCATTTTCCCACCCAACTCCTCTGTTTGGGTTCCCCAACACACCTATGTGCAAGTATGTCACACAAATGAATACAAGCACCCAGTAGGCAAAAGAAAAAGATTTTATTTATTATTTAATTCACAACTGTAAATAAACTTTAATAATTTAGAAAACGGTTTGTTAATTAAAACAACACAACTCACAATTTAGTAAAATAAGAGTAAAGCCCAACAATCGGTTAGTCAGTGCGGAAAGCAATGGCGTTTAGTCATGCGAAAGCAACTGTCGCCACAAGAAATAACACAACACACACCAAAGAAAGACGCATGCATAGAACTAAGGCGGACAGAGCCTCACACACTGTCACAGCCATCGTTCAACCACCACAACTAACAGTCGGTACACACACAAACCACACTGACACACTAAAAGACCAGCGGAAGCAGGGAGCAAGCAGGAAGGCTAGCACTAACGAAAGTAGCAACACTGAGAGGCAACTAAGAGAGGCGATGCAACAAAAGAAAGCGTAAAGAAGAGGCGAGGCGAGGCAAGGAGGCAACTAAGGCCAGCTGGAGCAGAAAGCGAAGCCGATGTCAGTTCAAGCACCCACACCAACTGTAATTTACGGCGCCGCTTACCTGCCCCACAGCCATCACACGCGCTCACACACCACAGGGTCAATCCGTCGCAATCCAATAGATATTTTTTTCCATTGGTAGTAGAGAAAATGAGCTATTGTGTCTCATCACTAGCATTAGCAATATTGCCTTTCTCCTTAATTCTTCAGGCAGTCCATTTTGCAGTCATCGGAATGTGACGGAATGGCTTATTGACCTGTTTGGTATTTGGCAGTGAGAACAGAGGAAAGCTGAGAGGATAGCTGAGGATTTGTCACATTGTGACTGATTTATTGTACAGTCTGGTCAAACAGATTGGTATAACGCTACTGTCAGGTGTCTCCTTTATGATTAATTAAATACTATATATATATATATGTATATATATATATATATATATATATATATATATATATACTATATATATATATATATATATACATATAACCATAGTTATACAGCAAGTATAAAAGTTGTAGGTGTCTCAGATCATCTTAATGTGTGTATCTAGCCTTGGTTAGCCTAAGTATCTTTGCAGTTTGGTTTCTTAAATCCATGCCTTAAATGTGGCCCTGTGGCCCCCGAGCCTTCGTTTGCCCAAATTTGCTTTACTCTCTCACCACTATTCTTTCCACCCACTTTACAATCAGTCAGTGCAGTCTCTGTTGGCTCTGTAGCTCTGCCAACCTCTGTGGAAAGTTGAAGACATTTTTGTCAGATTAACAGATCTCGTGCAGCCTCCCTGCAAAACTGTGAATACATTTTTCTGGAATTTCCAGAAGTGGAAATGCAAACCACACAGAAATAGGTAAAAAGGGTCCCGTAAACATCAGCAAAAAAGCAGTCTTTGTTGGCAAAAGGTTGGATTCTTTTCCATGATTCCTGGCAGTCTTTTCATTCCCTGCTGTCACCGCAGGGAAATCTAAAGCACCCACAAAAGACAGCTGACATTTCACTGTCACAAACACAGTGTGAAACTGAATAGCATGCTATTAACTAATGACAAGCTATGTACGGCGTGTGTGTGTGTGTGTGTTGGAAATTGACCAGCTATAGACGTCAGCAGGTTCCACTGATTAGTGCCAGTTAGTCAGAATTTGGTGTAAACCTTAACATTTTTTATGAAAATAAAAGAAATTCATACTCATCCTGGCATATTTCACTTTACACTTCTTGTATTTCTTATCGTCCAGTTAAAAAGCACGAGTAATTGTGAATTAAATTCTGCTCTTGTGCAAATTTTAAAGACGGCAGATTAAAAGCATGAACAATTAGGACCTATTAGGATGTGGTGGTTGTCACAGATTACATATTCATTTTAATCTGGTTTGCATTTTTCCTGAGTCTTCTCTAGTAGCATGAGACAAGCCATAAAAGTTCCTCGGGCACCTCCGTCTGCATAAAACAGGCAGTAAGATTTGAGTGTCTCACAACAAAGTGTAAAGAGCGAAAAGGAAAAATCAAAAGAGAGGCCAGTGCATCAGGAGAGGCGAAGGGTGTTTTTTGGGAGACGTAAGACAACAGCCCAGCATCAGGAGGAGCAGGGCAGTTTTATTAGGCACAAAATATCAAACGCAGACTTTTGTGGATAGAACAAAAGCTTGGCGTCCACAAAGGGGGCAATGCTGCACACGCTAAGGAACCTGTTACATTCAGTCCCGGTAGACCAGGTTTACAACAAGCACCTGTGACAGATGGAAGAGTCTAAAAATTGTATTAATACATCAGTTAGGAATATTTCTTAATATGAATTCCTGTGCATGTTTCAGATTCAGTAATAAAAAAATTAGATGGAAAAAAAAATTCAGAAAGAGTAACAATTAGGATAAGTAAAACAATTTGTCTCTGAGGTTGTTGTATGCTTTTCTGCTACAGTTTTGTGTGCAAGTGGTATCCAGGGCTAATGTGTGTGTGTGAGGAATTTTCTAGTCCATCCCTTTACATTTTTGGTGCAAAGCATAGCAAGACTGGGGTGCTGCAACCCCACCACGCCAGATCCGTCTTCAGGCAGCCAGGAGCTCACAGAGACAGAATGTCTCCATAGAGTGGGACAGATCTACAGCTTGTCAACCCACTCCCCAAAGCGAATCCAATCCAGAACCCTTTCACACTAAAAACTCCCCAGGACCTGACTGATGTCCTATTTTGAGAGGAGATCCTGAGGGCGGATTGTCCTCTCGGCTCAGGAGCAGCCCCTTGTGTTGCAGGAAGGTGCATGGCAACCATATACACCACCAAGCCAAAAAAATGAGCTGTCAGCTATGTAATTTTGTCTTGATTCTTAATGCAGTGCTCAGCGGGTTAATGGGCTTGGTGCAAGCTCCGTTCTTACATTATTCTGCTCTTAAGTTACACTCCTCAATAAACTTCACCCACAATATCTCATTTACTAGATCTGGGATGTGTGATTTTAGTGTGATTTTAGTGGAAGTTCATGATCATCATCTTCTGTGTTCAGAGAAGCTAAATGGACAAGTTATAATAGATGAGAAAGTCTTGGCTTGTGTTAAAATTCAATGTTCTGTTTCCTGGACTCTGAACTTGTTAAATCTTATTCTGTTTGGATCTGTGCTGAAAACGTTCAGTCCATTTTAATTTTGTCAACTCATATAAGGGCCTCTTTGCAGTCATTTTGTTAGGATTTTTATTTATTTATTTTTTTTTAATTATGGCAGTGATCACACCGATACACACACACATTTAGAATTTGCCGTTACAGCCAGTCCGTCTCAAAACTTTGGTCTTTTAATACTTCTCCTCCACATCTATGACCTTGGTCGATGAAGACAGAAAAGACAATGGAACTTACTCAGTGAAAAAAAATACAGCACTTTCTCTTTGCAGTGTCTCACAGAAACACCCCACAACCCCCATTCCCTGCACAACGGGCTACAAAGGAATGCTGAATTCCGTTACGGTTGGGGTCCGTCCCGCCCTTAGGAATATCTGATTTACAGTCAGGGATCATAATGAGAGGCTGTTATGTAAATGTTGAACAAACACTCCATGCCTCTAGGCTCTGTTCTTTCATGAAAACTGAATCATGTTGGTCTAACGGCCGGAACAAACCCTTCCATGATTAGTAAAACAGGCAAAGTGCACATGTCGTACAGGATGCATATGTTGATTTAAGGTTGGAATTGCGGATTAAAATGTGGTCATGTAGTAAATGTTGCATTATAGTAGGGGTGATTCGTTTTCAGTTGAGAGGCAACATTTCTTTGGCTGAACTTTTGTTTCTGTTCCGAGCGCAAAGCTTGGTTCTAGCGATAAAGCAATACCATTTAGAATCAGACAAATCAATTCCTATGTGTGACCTCTGAAGCTCACATACTCTTTACTTTTTACAGGTTACTTTTGTGAAGCCAATTTCAATGCTCAGGTGATATCCAGCACGCTCCTCGTAGACCAAACAGCTGTGTGGATAATGCATCCTGAATATTTATACGATTCTATCTCCATCACTTTCATGTGGCCTCTGAAACAGAGAAAAGACCTTCAGACTTTAGACAGCGGGTTAAAGGGGCATGCACGGGTGGTGGAAAACACTCCGGAAGGAACGTCAGTTTCAATTTAGCTGTCTGAACTGTGATGACATCTATTTTTACAGGAACTTCACTTCCCAAAGAAATATACACACAATAATGTCATCAAATCATATAAAGTGCCGTTAGTGGGACTACCATTTTTTAAATAGTGATACAATTATTCTGACGACGATTATGAAATAGCTCGAGGGTGTTGGATTTCACCTTGCGCTGACTTTGTGTTTTGAATCGATTGCAGAGATTGCCCATGACTTTATATTTTAATTGAGCCCCAACGTAACCTCACTCACCCCCACTGAAAATGCCGGGAGCTAACTAAGCAGGACGGAGTGGAAAAGAAAAAAAAAAGAAAGCAGGCCAAGGTTATGGCATCAGAAGCGTGGATTTAGAGTAGGAAGATTGCTAAAAAAGTGTTCCTCTTGCCTTCAAGTAGGAAGTGTTGGGTCTCGTGTCTGATGCCTCAGAGCTTTGACAGCCTAAGCCCATTTCCTTGTCAAACATGAAAGTTGGTGGGTTTTTTTTTTTTTGTTTGTTTGATTTTTCGTTTTTCTTCTCTCAAACCCAAGACAGTGAAGGGCATCAATCCCAGTAAGCGGAGCTGGTTTGCACGATCACAGCTACCGACACAAAGAGGAGGCTTGTTATTTCTGCAACATTTATAACCGCTTCCACTGAATTCACTCCGTCAAAATGGCTCAATCTCCGTATGTTTGGGAAGTCGAAACTCATCCAACATAATTCCCCACCTGCTGAAAAATGGACATGCTAAACCTTTTCTCTTCCTTTTTCTATCCTCCATTAAAGTCAGGCTAAGCCAGTTGGCTTTGTGAGAATTTTAAATCTTTTTTTGTATTGCTGAGCTTTCTTTGGTAGAAGGATTTTATTACCTGTGTATTCTTTAGCCATTTAATACGTGCTAAACAAAATTATGGTAGTTGGTTTGTTTTTTTTTTTGTATTGCTTACATCTAATAAAAAGTTTAGTGGATACTATTTTACCTCGGGGATAATGGTGTTCATTCTGCCTATACGGTGAGCTCTGTCATCATATCATTATGCCAAATGAATCCCAGTTTGCACTGCACAGTTATGTAGTATTTCAGGCTGTGGCAAAAACACTTATTGGTCAATAAATCTTTCTCTGCTACCAAAATATTTAAGAGACAGAAGGCCTGGGGGCGGAGGTCAGGCCTGTCCATGCCTCAGACAGCAGCCTTTGTTACTGCTCAGCGCTGCAGATTCATCCATCTGTTACCTGCTGCAGGGTCTCCAGCCAGTTGTTTACGGCTCGGGCACTGGTGGGAAACTAATTCCAGGCCAGGAGATTTAATGGCGACTAACAGTTAACAAAACACAAAGTCAGTCTTAAAGGAAATGGAAGTTGTGTTTTGAATAGAGATCTTAGCTGAAGAAAATTGAACAACATTGTGGTTAAAACCCAACAGATGGATGTTTGGTTCCCACTGTAATATGGTGTGAAATGATGCTGAGCTTATTACCATTGAACGGCCTCTGTTTCAGTTTCACTTGCTTGCTTTTTAATTCAGAAAAATAAACAAAAAACTAAAACTTGCACCGCAGATCATGCAATGCTTTTAGTCTGGTTGTGGTTCAGATAACTCTAACAGTGACATTGGGCCAACCTTATGTCACATCTTTTGGATTTAGTCCCAGTATCTTTGTTACCAAAAGTAGGCGATTAAATTGGCCCAAACCTGGTTGAGATTATTAACCTCTCTTCAAACTGATTTGGTTCCCAGCATCATTAAACAAGCAGTTTCTATTCTTAAAAAAAAACCCATCTTAAAGCCATCTGACCCAGAGAATTTTATTCATATCTCTAAATTATCATTTATGCATCTAAAATTATGGAAAAAAAAAACTGTAATTGATCAACGTAGCCTCTTTCTGTAGAATGTTTTTCAGTCTGAATTTCTGAAAAATCCTCCTCTCTAAGACTGTGTGCCTAAAAGTATCACATGATGAACCGATGGCCACAGATTATGGTCAGTAAACTTTTTTGGTTCCGCTGGTCTTGACAGCTGGTGTGGTACAATTGACAATGTGTGTAGTGGAAACACCTACTGTACATTGTGTTTCTAGACTGTCAGGGTCAGTGCAAGACTGGTTTACCTTTCTGTCAGAACCTTTAAGAAAACATATATTTCTCTGTCTACTTATCTTTAAAACAGTGGCTTTCCTCATCAACGTTTAATCTTTTCTAAATAATCTTTCTAAATCTGAAATGAGGTCCGCCATTTAGTGATAACTGCTAGATATGATCCCCCTAGCATCACTGTGTCCAATTACTTATACAGCTTTATTGTTCTGTTTTTAGAATTTGAACTAAAGGAGCGCTCAGATCTGCTAGGATGTGTGTTCACCCTGGGAGAGTGGTCAAAAAACAACTACCTGCAGTCAAGTTAAACAAGGACAGAGACACTGATGAAAAGACAGCCCTAATCATGCAACTCTCTGGGTCCCAACGTTCCATTTATTATTTGAAACCTTGAGGTGTCGTTTGATAAATCAGTGTCTCTGCAGCACTTTCACTTCCAGATCAGGTTTCTGAAAATCCTTTTGTATTTTCCTAAAGAAGGGCTTGTTAGGCCACTAATATCAGCCACTCTTGTAAAAGGAACACATGAGCAGAAGCACGTTTCTCCAATTTTGTTTACTATGCAGGCTATTAGTGTAGTTTTGTATTGATTTAATAGTTTTAGAGCAAGAACATGGGATTAGGATTATAGGGATGGGATTTATTTTTAAAGCAGTTTTAGATTTTTTTGATGAAAAATCCAATATAAAATATAAAAAAACCCAAAAAAAAACCTATAGTTTGAGGTTCAGTATCTTGTTCCAAGATGCAGAAGGCCAGGGCCCATGTGTGACCCACAACCTTTAGATAAAGGAGCAACTGGAAAACCTGAGCCACAGCAAGTACCTTCACTTTGCTTGATGTCTAATCTGTTGTCACCCTGAACTTGTGAAAAATGCAGTTTGCTTACTTTTTGACTGGAGAAAAAACACATTTTCCTCTTCTGTCAAGGAGTCGGGCCTCTTCACCCTTTGGGTGAACATCTGACACTGTCAAAGGGAGAAAAATGGCTGGACATCAGGTTGTGCTGCCTCTCTGCTCATGTTCGAGAGTAAACGGCTTCAAGAACACTCTAGGATCTTTGTCCTCAGTAGCATTTTCTCACCTTAGAAAAATGTGTGTATGTGTGTGTGTGTGTGTGTGTGTGTAACTGCCACAGAGTAATCACTTGAGAATAACATTGTGTGTAGTTAGTTTGAAGACCTTTCTTTGCATTGTGTTCACAGCTGTCAAAATATGAAAGGAGTATGTCTCTGTCCTTCATCAGAATAATTATTTTAAAATCTTAAATGCAGGTTAAGATTTAGTGAGGTGAAGAATCTGTATTGGGTCACCAGGGTAACCATGGAAACCACTCAGCCACAAATACTGAACCCAGAAGATATTAAACGTTCACTGCGATTTATATTTCGATCGTAACTCCTGTACCATTCTGTTTAAGAATTGAGGTGATAATTTGTTAAAAGGTGACGCTGATGAAAACAAATTCAAGGCTCTTATCCCTGGGTTTTTCAAGGTGTTTCAAAATAGTAAAGCTTTGGCACTTGAAGGTTTGTGTTTCATTACTGTGGAATTCTTACAAAGTCGATGCAGCCACAGGAGAATGAAATACAAAAAACATCGCACACACGCACGCAGACATCCACACACATCCACCTCAGGTATGCATACAATAACTTATTGTGACCGGTCTCAGCTCTTCAATTGATGCTTTTTGAAGAAACAGAGAATTGCCTTAAATAAATGGTTTTCACCTGTAGGAGTGAAGCATCACATGCACCACACCTTAAGAGGTGCCGGGTTCTGCACAAATGAACGTCAACCCCATTTATTCAAGTCTTTGAGAATAGATACGGTAGCCGTTAGCGCGGACCCTCGCAGCTGCCTGAGAGGGGAGCGCAGGTGTCCCTACTGGAAACTAGCATACCCCGGGGACGCCCATCGCTTTTTCCTATCTGACACTCGGACCTAATTCCTCCTCTGCCTAACGAGCCACTTGATCATCCTGCCAACTTGTGCCACCAGATCAATTCCAGGAATGAAGAAAGGCAAGTTCACGTTTCTCCAACAGCACAGGTGACCACAGTGGCTCTCTGTGACGCCACTGACTTGAATTTATCTCATGTGACTTTGGCTAAGGATGTTCTTCTGATTGAAATGCTTATTAAAGGAAATCTGCAGCATGTTGCATTTTGTCCCTTTTTATCATACACTTTAAAAGGAACATCAGCTTTTTTGTATTTGGCAGGATCATTTTACTAAATTGCCTTTTTCATAATGCAGCAATATGCATTGTTGTTGAGAGGTCACGCCATTTTGACACAACCTGAAATCACTGTCGTGTTCCAGCATTCAAGCCTTAAATACAGAGGCTTTGAATGGTCTCGCTTTTTTGCTGAAAGCCATTCTGTTCTTTGGCGAAACCGCACAGCCTTGACACAAGACCTGTGCAAACAAGAACGAGCTCCTCACAGCAGCATCCACCTCTAATTTGAACTAAACAGTGAAAGAAAATGAAGTTTAAATATTTAAAAAAATCTACCGCATAACCTGTTCTCTCTTCTCACACTTTCAAAAGCCTGATGATGTTTTTTCAATTAAAATGTTCAGTTAAAATGTCTTTGAAAATTCAATTCTTGTTCGCTCAATCAGTATTAAGTATAACATATTTCAAAGTATGTTTCGTTATTAAACATATAAAATAATGACATATTTTTTCTTTCACTATTTAAGTCGTCGCCTCATAGGCTGACCCTTTTTACTGATTCAGAGAGACACCGTGAATCGGACCGTGTCTTGTTCAGCAAATGGAGCACAGCATGGATTCAGAACCCGCAGTGATGGACCAGGGATCCTTTCAGAATTCTTCGCAACAATCAATACCCTCCCCCACATATAGAATGCAACGCGTGTCATCACCTACCTGGACCCACGTCTGAGTGCGTGCTCATTTCATCTGTCGATGAGAACCTTCTAATTACTCCTCATTTGCGATATTGACTCAGAGTTCTTCATTTTCAAAGGTTAGATTGCCCTTTTAACGAGGCCTGATGCTAGCTATATCTGTACTGACGTTATGAGCTGGTGCTCATGTGATCGCAAGGGACTTTCCTCCATTGCCAGGTGATCGTTCGCAACTCTGCTCCGATTTTGGCAGGACTGCTGATGGGGAAACTCCTCAGGGTTGCTTTGTAGGGGTCAGGGGGCAAATTCGTATCCAACAGAATAAAAATGTAAGCTGCAAAATGGTTTTTATAGAGGATTTTAAAGATGACAGCGAAAACACCACCACCCATACATGCCTCAAGGCGGACAAGTGAAGGTGGGCGGGGTGAAATCTGTGATTTTCTAAACCAAACAAGTTGTTCCAAGCCGCATGTAATTCTCCCCGCTGATGACGGCTTTTACAGCCTTTTTTACTAGGGTTCTATCTGGTGGGGGGGGGGTCTGTAAATCTGTCAAGGAGGGAGTCTATTCCTTTGCCTCGGCTGCAATCTCATTTGCCTCCGGCGCCAGCGGAGCACCAAATGTTGTGGCTGGCCTGTGTAGCTGGGCGCGGTGCTACGCCACTGACACCAGTCTGGAAGTTCATTTCACCTGTCCAACATCAGGTGCTTCACCAAAAAGAAACACATTATTCCAGAATGTTTTAAAATGTAAATCCACGTCTTTACTTCTCGTTAAAATGGCTGATGTGGACTGATTATCTATCTATCTATCTATTTTATCATGAGGTATCCAAACTGTTCTGGAGAAGCTCTTTGACTCTCTGAGATCTCTCTGAGTAACAATAACACTTATAGTCTTTTAGAGCAAAGGGACCCTTAACTCTACTCCGGTCTACAGTTGATTGGATGAGAGCTCAGAAGAGGTGTTTTCTGGTACAGGAGACAGGTAGTTGAGGCCACGATCGCATTCATGCAGAGTGATGACAGAGTGAATGACAAGCTACACAAAAGCACATTGATGCTCGAAATGTGAGACAGTATATAAAATAAAAATATATATATGTACACCCTATAACAAGCAGCACTAATGTTCATATCTCCAGATTAGGTTTTTACACATGAAGAACGGTCACATTGTTTAAAGCACAGTGCCATCGTCTATATCAATTAAGTTGATGTGAATTAGTGAAATCCATTATCCTGAATAAAGATTTCTCTATGGTTTAATGCAACACAAGTTTAAAGATGTATGAGTGTATGGGGGATCCCTTTATAAGCTGGCTCTCTTATGGAGCCGAAGGGGGTGAATGAGGTGGGATTTAGTGGACCAGTGGCTGACAACCGCACCACTGCAAAGAGCACTTAACCTCCCGCTGCTGGAGGGTGATGAAGACAACTGTGGCCACCATCAATCTTGTTATTTTGAAATAGTGGCCATTTCCTGTTGGCAATGTCTAAACTCCTGGGGGTCATTTCAGTATCGGCGCTCGAGCACGCCGTGATTGAGGTCCTTATGAGAGGAGGCGGAGCCGACGGGACAGTTGCGTCTGCTCGGCCGCATCCTGCCCCCACAGTGGTTATCATCCCTGCTGGGTCACTTTTAATTATGGTTTTCCTGCAGGAGCTCAGGCTCCTTGAGTCTTGTGTGCTTCCAGTGCACACATTTGTAAGTGATCCGGCAATGGACTTGGTTATGCTATTGTTTGCATACGATGACAGATTAAATACAAAGGAAAGATGTTTAGATTGTCTCCTTTTTTGTTATCTCACCATGCTCTCTTGAGATCCAATTATATGCTCAACACAATTCCTCACCTTAAGAACGGTGTGCGATAAATGCAGTTACAATTTGCTGCACATTTTAAATCATTGAGATTTATTTGAATTCTCCAGATTGTCCCCCACCCTCAACACACGCAGTAGCACGATGTGTCCCTACGCAATCGGCTCACTCGGGTCTGCTAGGATATAATTCATTAATGCCACTGACAAAGACCTCATTACCACAGCTTTCCCTTGTGCACAATGGGAGTCTTAAAGATGGAAGATGACCATCTGGAAGTCATCAAGTGGGATCACTGCACGGAGCAAAAGACATAACCATTTAACTCTCTGCCCAGAACATCGCTATGATCCATTTCATGACCATCTAGCCTTTGACTCCCTACTACGCCTCCAACACCCCTGCGAAAGGCACAGTACACCAGACTTCAGCTCATCCGGGGCCTCTTTGCTGTGTATAAAGCTACTCTTTCTTTTATTTTCACGGTGCCACATGCATTTAGACTCCTTTCAAGGTTTCCAAACAGTTCTCTACTAATTTGCTAGCAAAAAAAACCAAAAAAAAAACAGCCATCAATGCGACGTTCAGCTGATTTTATCTCAGCATAAAAGATTCCTTAGCATTCAGTCAATGCATCTTCAGATATGTTATAAAAATTCATTTTCAGTTGTCACAAAAAAAATCGATTTATTATTAAAAATATGTGTTTTTAACTGGTTAACATTATGCATTTGCTTTACAGCATTTACATCAAGCGCAGCATACAAATTGTAGTCAATGTCCTTATTATAGGATTTTTAAAAATAATATTTCAAAGACAAACGTTTAATCTACACAGGAGGATGTAGTGTTTTTTGTGACAGTCTGTCCTTTCAGCAGAATTACAACAGGGATTTTGTCAAAGCCCTGGAGAGGATAAAAAAACAGGCGAGAAAATGGAAGAATCCATTAAATTTTGGTATAGATTTAAATAAAACCATTGATGCAGAACCGATAACTGCTCAACGTCTGCTCGCGGGATCAAGCCACATTCAGCCGGATGCATACTCCACTTAAAACACTGCAAAAGTGACTCAAGGTGATAAAGTCGCGCCCGAGTGCTCTCATGTTGATAAAATGTTCCTATCCTGCTTAGCGCCTGATTCTCTGCTGAGACAACATCCCTGTGAATGGTAGGAGTGAACTAAAGCATGCTATAACACTCAGATTTGCTTCCACACCTGAATGAATGAGCTCCATATTAGCTGATGCTTGGGGCGATATCTTTAAATTGCTTTCATATTCTTTTTATTACGTGCTTTTTTTTGTGTCCTGTATCGCAGGTGCCATCGTGCGATACACCACGAGGCATTGCCAGCAAATGGGGATTTTTGCTTTTTTCCCTGTTCTCCACGGAGGTCTGATAGTTGTAAAATCGCCAAGTATTAAAAGTTGTTGTGTTCTTCCTGTTTGATAGCTGGCCAGGCAAAGGTAAGGTGATAATCAGCTCTAATCTGTCCTGCTCTAACACACAGCTCTGTCATTTGCAAAGTCACTTTGTCTACAGCGCTGATGTCCTGCGAACATGTGGTGGTTTCAGGCTCGATTGCACTAGGATTTGTCCTAAATACCGCCACCAAGAGCAGCAAAATGATGTGAAATAATATTGTAGCTCAGTATAAGGAGCTAAGCTAAGGTTTTCCATCACTGGCAGGCAGCAGTGAAGGACAACAGGAAATGATTAGCCTTTACTTTGGTGACGCTGAATGTCCTGCTGAACCCTGAAGTGGATTCCCCACTGCTCCACTGGATGCATATTACCACCAACTCAACAGGGTCAGGCCAGGACTTTTGTACAATCATCCAGCTTTACGGATCACCTGACACCGACCACTTTGACAGCAAATGTTTAAAAAAAAAAAAAAAAAACCCAAAAAACAGACCATTGTGGAATCGAAAACTGATGGGGGTTTCATTAAGTCTTGTTTGCTTTTTAAATGGATCCTTTCCCAAAATGAATGTCAAATAGGCAAGTATTAAAACCAAAATGACAAGCTGATGAAGTCATCACACTGCATACTAATAACGTCTGATCCTTCTCATGCCGTGATCTCATGAATTGTTTATCAATATATCTGTGTTTGCCCGCAGGGCATGTTGACCAGTTAATTTTAATTAGCTTCAGTAAGGAAGCTGTTTTCACCCTCTCATCACTTCTCATTGCTGCAGTTGCCAACAGTCAGTAATTAAAGTTTGGATCTAACTCAAAAGCTAGAGGAGAAGAACACTTTGTTTTGAAGCAAAGTAAATATTAATATTAGCATGATCAAAGTGTCTTTTTCCTTTATTCTTAAATATGTATGTATATATACTGTATATATGCTGTGGTGTACTGTATTTTCACTCTGACCAACAGCAGATAGCAGCCATCACATGGTGAAGGCTGTCCACCCACTTGCAAGGAAAAGGTTTATGATTAGAACCTATTCGCCGTGACAACTGAACTATGAGAAGCAAACACCAGAATGATTCTAAAACCCCACAGGAGAGCCATTTAAAATGAGATTACGCCATCAAACTGTAATGTCGCCTAGAGCCGTGATTGACGAACAGTCTCTGGGTGCCAGTTTTTGCTTAATTTTTGTCTGGGGTCCAGCAGCACCAGATCCCAAAGAGCAGCGTCAATTAGCGTCCGTCTGCTGATGTGACGGCGCTAACAACAGCAGGAGGGGTGAAATGCCAGATATGCTAAGCGCGATGAGTCACGGCTGCGCTGCTTTTTGACTAGAGTGAGTAGGCCTAACAGAGGCCATTAAAGTCATTATGCTGATTGCCAAGTCAGCCTTACAGGCCCTGATCAGCGGCGGCATTGCCACGTGACAAACGCTGGCAGTTTTTTTCTATTCGTCTTCTCTGTCTGTCACTCATTCTTAACAGAGGAACTAGATTTTTCCTACCTCCTTGTTGCTTTAGAAACCCCTATTTGTAGGTGCTGTTTTTAATACGTCACTGCCAGTGTGTTGCGTGCGCCCAGAAGGCCAAGTAGAACCATTTTATTTATTTATTTATTTATTTATTTTTAACTGTAATGCGCTTTCACGCGGCCTCCTGCCAGAAAACTGTCAAGTCCGATCTAGCGGAATCGAAGTGCTCCGGTCAGTGACACTTGGACAGCATGTGAGGCAAAGGTGTCACCAAGGTCAGACAGCTTTTCCTAATGCTCTAACAGCGCCCCGTCAAGCCTGAAAAAAGACTGGAGTATTTTTTTTCCCCTCTTATAATAGTCATATATTAGCTTCTGCTTTGCCAGTCTTGACATTAAACAGACTCTGTTACGGTTCTCATACCAGCTAGAGGGGTGGAAGGAAGCCGTCTAGTCTAGTAAGAAAAACCACCCTTAAACAGAGGTGGTGGACTAAAACACTTTCATCACCCATGCACAATACAGTCCTCCACTTTATCCATCAACAGTCAAAAAATCACACCAATTTACAAGCCCCCATGTGACCCAGCAGACAAAGGGGAAGCATCAAAGGTAAAACTAGGTAAAGGACAATGTCAATTGAATTTGAATGGCTGGACCCAAGCGCAAGACTGCACACAGACACACTCACTAGTCGTGCTCAAATGAACTTAACACAAACCGAAGTGGCTACAATCACATCCGACTACAACAGGAAATGCTCCAACAAAAGATAAGTCACTGGAAACAAACAAACAAAGAAAAACTCACATAGTGCTGGGCAAAGCGCAGGAATCTCGCAGATAACGGAATGCGAACCCCTCATGGCGGGACGAGACGACCACGCGGGCGACGAAACAATCCAACGCCGGTGACCAGGTGGCCATGCCTTAAATTGACTGTCGATGCGGGATGAGCCACAGGTGTGTCACTGGCTACACCCTCTAGGACAAAACAGAGCAGGACAGGATGAAAAACACAGGCCTGGACGGGAGACGGTTGCACCGATACTTCACAACGACCCCTTCAATGACTCTTAGGTGTCCACCCAGATCATTAACCCGCTAATGGTCCACAAGGGCTAAATTTTCAAGCTTTGCCCTCAGAGAGTTTAGAACCGAAGAAGCCTTTCGGAGATGTGAAACATCTTTGAGGAAACCTGAACAAGCCCAGTTGCAAGCAGAGATCTAGTATTGGATAATTAAAGCATATACGCATTGCGGTGGCTTTATTTTGAACTTGATTTCTGTTATTACGGTCGGGTTTGCATCGGATGTGTTGGTTCCTTTTCGGAGGCGGTAGAAGCGTTGATGGTTATTTTGCTCTTGTCTACCTTTTAAAGAATTGCTGTTGCGGCGGTGAACAAACTGACCGAGTCAGTCTAAAGGTTGGACAGGCTGACCGACTCTTTCCGGAACAGAAAACATCACACGTTCCCGCCGGATGCTTTTGCTGCACTCGTTCATTTTCGTGGCGTCTTAATTCGAGTTAGGGGCTGGAGCGGGTGGCAACGATGCAACATTAATCTGCAGGGCAGTGGAACCTTGATTACCAGCTGCACCATCCTGGAAAAAATGTGCTGCCGGGAGGCACGTTCTTCTGGATAGCAATATCTCATTCTAAGCCCTCTCAAGAACCAAACTATAAAAAAAAAAAAAAAAAGCTTCTGTGCTGTCAGGCCCAGAGGCTAACCCACACCTTCTCTGGCCTCACATTTAAGAACTTGGAGAGAGAAATTTTGCACTAAATGATGCTCAAAAATGATTTGAAAAAGCTACAAAGTAAATATGTGCTGTTACAAAAAGGCTTAGCTGAAATGTTCCATTTTAGATAACAAACTGGAGCTTAAAATGAGTTCACTCATGCAGCGATTCTCTGACAGCAGAAAACTTCCGCACTCATGTACCGACATGAATACTGAATGATGCACTTCAAGAAATTATTAGGCCCTTCAGGTAAACAGTCCTGATGTGTAATTGTTACCAGTTATCACAAACAAAATGAAATTGAGAAAATATGAACTGGAACTAGACATGAAAATCAAATATTTTGACTGCAAAACTGTGCAAATTAGCAAACAAACAAAAGAATAAACCCCCCTCCTCTCTGCAAATCCTTGTTAGTTCGTTCTGGATGTTCCAACAAGTCGGTGTGCACTGTTTCATTAAGAAGAGCAACACTTGGTGTGTGACACTCCGTATTAATAAAAAAAAAAACGATATTTGATGTCCAGCGCTCCTTTTTTCAAAATAGAAAACACGATGATGCATACAAATGTACACTCGGTGCGTCTTGTGTAAATAAGCCACTCACTGCCGGGTGAGAACTGGATTTCTCTCGTCCACGTTCTTTGCAGAAGCCTGCGTTCTATCTGCTGACAGAGAAATGAATTTCATTTCAAGCGCCTTTCAAGACAATATTGATCAGATGTGTCGCCACCAAATGAATTAAAAACTGCTTTCCTCCATGTGACGCTGGTTCAGCCGATGGCGATGTCGCAGTTATCGTTTCTTCATTTAAACTTTCAAACCTGTTTGTCTCTTCACTCTAAGAGGACAGACGCGGCAGTTGGAGGCACCTTGGTACGCCTGTGCAATGGCAACAAAGGCGTCTGGTCTGAGATCGGAGACATCTTGGCCTCTTTTTGTTGTTGTTTAAAGCTTTGCAATTTCATAATGTCTCATATCCCGAATACATGCGCATTGCACTGCATTCTAAACGCCCTGCAGGACGGACTTGGCAGCTCCATCTTGGTATTCCGTTTGTCCTTGATTAGGGTCAAGGCCCTCGTGAATCATGGCTGTTGTTTACTGTTTCATGTAAACCAGCTGTGCGTTCCTGCCGCATCCGGCAGCAAACGGCACCGACGCTGACGGAACCCGCTGTCCGCTCATGTAAGACGCACAAGTCGGATCCGAATTCTCTCCCCGCTTTTTAATCCTGAAATGCTGAGTTTGCTGCTGCCGTTCTGGCAGCCAATCGCGGCCGTATTAGCCCTTTCAGAAGCACTCGTGTTTGATTAAACTTCGCTGTCTGCGCGCATGTGATCGCGGATTACCGCTGGAAAGGCGCGCGTCTCTGGCGGCTCGCTCGGTCAGTTCGGGTCGAGTTTGCGCGCACCGCGCGGCTACCTGGAGCAGATTTGGATTAGGACTACTAGACTAAATAATCTGCTCGGGACCCTTATTTTCAAGCGGAGATCGGCTGTCTGTCTGTCGGGATCTCTCTCTCTCTTTTTTTTTTTTTTTTTTTTTTCTTTCTTGGCTTCTGCCTCGAAGCGATGTCTCTGCGCGGAATCTTGGTCGCCTTCTCCAAATGCGCACTTCTACTCAGTCTGAGGATTCTGCTTCTTGTGCCCGCAGGGTTGCCCGTTCGCAGCCAAGGGGAGTCTCAGTCGGACAACAGAGTGATGGACAATATCACAGTCCGGCAGGGAGAGACGGTCTTCCTCAGGTGAGTCCACACACCTTTCCTTTTTTTTTAAAAAAAAAATAATTCTTTCTTCAGCTTTCAACGACATTCCTGAAGTTGTGCGCTACTCCTGGTCTTAAATGACGCTTTTTGGTGCGGAGCAAAAACAGAAACATAACTGAGGTATTGTCTGCTTAATCGTGTAACTGCCAATAGGGCTTGAAAGCAGGGGTGGATTTTAGGGGATTAGTCTGGAAAACACTCAATCCAGAAGCGATACTCTGCTAATCTGCAGCAGCTGTTAACAAGAGACTTACCGTTTTTAATGGTTGTGTGATGGTGCAGAAATAAAGGTGGCTGAAAGGATTTGAGTGTGTTTATTAGCAGGAGAGGAGGAGGAGGGGGGGAACTCACGTCAGTGAGTGTGGGGGAGCTGTATGGTGTTATTACAGGTAAATAAATAATCCAACGTGCACCAGACAGAGTAAACCAGCCTGACAAGTACCCCCTCAAGACTGGAGATCTTCTGCGATGACCTTTCCCCTCCCAGATCTCCTGAGGTTTAGGAGGTTGCAGGGATTTGTGATTCTTTCAAGTGCTGTCAGACAGAAACGATCAAAATTGACCAGAAGCCGTAAAAAGGTAGAACGTTTTGTTCTGTTTGCTCTGTACAGAAGTAGTCAGGCTTGTTTATTGATAAACACACTTTAATAAAGAGTATTTGAATGCGGTTATTTATAATTTCATATTATAACTTTGCCGTTTAATACAAAAGAGCACACACAGCGGTAACTTTTAACGGTTCAAGTGTGACTGTGATTCATGTTCTTCAACACAGCATAATCATTTTCCATCATCACCAGTTGGTGGGGAGTTTAAAAAGCGTCTAATTATTCTTGAATAGCCAGCTGCCAAGCTGTCTGTTAGCTCAGCTAGGCTTTATAGCCATCCATTTTATTGATAACAGCCGCATTTGCACGTTGCAACAGACCATCTACGTTGTCCAGGGAGGAAACATCGGCTTGCACAGCCGCAGTGAGCACATGCCAACTTCAAGCCAAAAGAACTTGAACCCTATTTTTACCCACCGCTGATTTGCCGTGTCTCTATCACCTTGGAGTGACAGTACAGTCCTTCTAAACTCGTACTGTAGATGTGAGAGCGGCTTCCTGCTGAGTGCCGTGCTAACAAGCTCCGGCGTTGCCCTTTTGACTTTTGGCACACTCGAGAGTGATGGTGTTTCTTCGAATCCAAATCACGTATAGTTGTTGTTTTGAGGCAGGGGGTAGCACAGTTTGACTTCCTCACGGCGCATCCTGAGCTCCGCCTTCTTTAATAGTTCCACCGTGTAAACCTGCAAATGAAAGCAGCGTCAGTCTTTTTCCAAAAACTTGATCAGTATCAAAATGACAGTCAAAATATACTTGGTCTGTTTTTGAGGCTGGTTTATTTTCTATCACAATTCAACAACTCACAGGTCTGACTGTTGTCTGCATGTCTACTCTGACAAAGTAAAGATGTATGTTCAATTGTTAATTCAACCCAGAAGACTTCAACTCCATTTATGCAGCATCTTCTGCATTCAAAATTTACAGAAACCCAGAGCCTGACCCAAAAATGGGGGAAGAAAGGAGAAGAAGGAGAGAGGAAGAGAAAAGGGGGGTTGGATTAGAAGGGCAGAAAGAGGACAGGAACGTACACACCACAGATGCAAATATAGATCATGTATCAAAACGCTCCTTTGTAGAACAAGCTGGGTCTTTAGTTTTACCCCATTAATTTACATCCTAGAGATCCGAGGCGCACACATCCTTATCTGCTCCCGACAGACTTTTTTGTTTATATTAACATCTTTCATCAAGTTTCAGAGGCGGCTGTGTGTTCACGTGATAAACACAGGGTGAAAAGGCCTTTGCTGAACCGATTTTGCTATATAATTAATGATATGTTTTGAATATGCCGTTGTGATACTGTAATATGTTAAGGGTTGGGGTCACACACTGACAGAGCTAAAAAAAAAAGGCCTAAGCTCCTTGTTAAGATGTGTTATTAATCTATTATTATTGTCATTAGTGCTCCTTCCACTTAAAGACAGCACATTCCATGATTCTGGGTGGCCAATTTTTCCTTCCCGACTCTCTCCTCCCCCCCATCTCCCCCCAAAAAATGTCAGTATTTCTGCTTTTTCTACATCCCGTAACCAGGCGACAGAGGCTTCACTCGTTAGCGTTAATAAAAGGAGACTTTTCCCACTTGACAGGTGGAAAGAACGAGATTGCCACACAGTCTCTGTCATATCTTGTTTTGAGTGGCTGCAGTTAAAGGCATGTTTTTCCTTATCAAATTAACAGCAGGTGCCCCGTCCAGGTTCTCTGTGATAATAAGTGTCGGCTAGCATTTTGTTTTATTGTCTTTATTCAACAGGTACCTTGTCCCAGCATGTTACAGCTGTAACATATAGATACAATGCTGACATACGTAGCAGTACAAGCGTCTATTACCTATCTGTCAGGCTAGTTTGAAGCTCTTTTATTATATTTCTGGACTCATGTGAGACATTTCGATTCCCTTGTCAATAGCTCTAATGTCCCGGCTGATGTAAGGCGATAATTTGGCGCCTAATAGTCTGCCCCCTGATGGTGTCTCTTGTTTGCTCCTGTGCTCCATGACATGAACTTGCGCGGACCTTCTGGGAAAGAGCTTGGCCTACATTTATAGGATCTTCTGTATGTATAATGGGAGTAATCTGGTATCTCCCGTGGATTACGAGGGAGGATCTGAGCTGTGGTGGTATATCGCCAGTTGCAGCTGGGAGGGATCTTTTTTTCTCTTCTGTCTCTCTCTCCACCCCTCCTGTCTTCCTTTGAAGTTAATTCCTGTTTCAGTGCTATCCCAATTACAAAGTGCCTAAAATAAAGTTGGGCTGATTGGACAAGAGCCCTTTTGTGAACATTATTTTATTTATTTAATTTTTTTTTTGGCTATCTAGAAATTGGTGCTGGGCAGCTCGACTTCTGCAGACAGAATTAGAAACCGCTTAGCTATGCAACTTGAAGCTTCATGCCGCCAATTTAGCCCAGCTACAATCAATCAAATGCTGTTCCTAATACTGAAAGCAGTGTTTTTGACCTTCAATGACAGATGAACTGCTTCATGGACCCGACGGACACAAGTGCAACCTGGCACCTTCCGTTAACGACAATCTACTAGTGATGCAATGCAAAACTTTGCGTCTCTAAAAAAAAAGATGCTGACATACGCACCCAAAGTGATCGCGTTGACACCGTGGGTCTCCAGCAGAGGAGAAAAACCCTCATTTCTGACAGACAAAACACCACCTGCTGCAAGAGGCAAGTCAGCCAGCCACAATGAAAATGTATAAGTGCCACCAGGAACACACACCTTACTATTTAGGTATTGTAGTAGCAAAAATGCTAAAATGAAGTTTTTTTTTTGTTAAATAACAATTTTCTTTTCTGTGTTATAACATGTCACAGTTTTGGGACAGTAATTTATAATAATTTGTGGAGAGAAGCAGGGAAAGCGCGACTATTTTGAAAATGATCATGTAAAAATGATGTATAAATCTATACATAACAGGGGATTATGAGTACTATTACTGCTAATAACAGAAACACCGTCACAGTTTCTAATATTGCCCCTCGGATACACTGAACATGCCATCATATGCTTGAGGGAAGAACAGATATGAGAATAATAAAAGATTTATTATAAAATAATAGTTCGGACCTACATGCAGCACGAGGACAGCTTTGGAGGATTGTGTTTGGCTGCTGAGGAGGAACGAGGAGGAGGAGGAGGAGGAGGAGGGATTATGTACTTAGATGATTCTCTGCTCCACCTCCTCTTCCGCACCAAGATATCAATACTACACCCACCCTGATACACACACACACACACACCCACGCACTCAAGCACACGAAAGCTGATTACTGACTGGATGATAACTGATGCATATACCTTGGCTCAGACACTATAATATGAAAAGCAGTTCGACAGAGGACGTTTCACACTCAAAGTTATCGAGACAAGGTTTTATTGACATAGGAGAAAAAAAAAAAAAAAAAGTTTAGCTTTAGTTTTTATCTGCCTGAGCTCAACTCAGAAAAACAAAGATGGACGCAGTATTTATATCAAGTTATCCATTTGTCAGATACATAAAAGCACCTCGCCTGGCTCACCTAGTAAAACTAGGCCTTCTTCTCCTATAGATAGTGTTTGAGAAATTCAAAAAGAGGCCCTGAGGCTGCAAACTACACGTCTTTGCATCTGATTTGCAAAAAAATAGCAAAAGGAAGCATCAACATTTATCATTTTAGGAGAGGTTTGTGATTCACACCATTGTTAGACGAATACAGTGTCTAAATTCAAAATTCAAAAAAAGTACTTTTTTTTTTTAAACAACAGTTGGGTTGTTCTAAAAAGTTGTATATATTGATATTCTTTTAAAATGTCATGGCAAAATGGCGAACCTATCATGGCTGCAATGAAGGTCGCATGTGTAGTTTTTGCATATAACACCCCAGAGGTAGTAATGTATTCAGAGCAGCGCACCCCAGTCACCTAAAGCAATAATGTGTTTAATTGGGCGGGGGAGGCGGATGCTTCCTCCTGCCAGAGATTACGATGGTTTTTCGGGCAAATGCATCAGGGGAGTTTTAGAGAGCTGCTTAAAGCGCACTGCTCCGTGCAGTCGCCCATTTGTAGTTCAGAAGAACTGCACAGGTGCAGGTATAGATCTGCGGCGCTCGGGGATCCACGGCTGCTGTTTCCATTCATCCTTGCAAAATGCTATGAAATGAACTATCGAGTCCCGGGGCGCAGCATTTAGTTCAACTTGCTTCCTGGAGAGAGCCGTGTTTTCATTCTGTTGCTGGAAACAAGCCGCCAAAATAAAACAAAAAAGAAAACAGGTAAGCGCGGCATGACACAGTGGGAGTCTGGGCATCAGAATCAGTCAAGTCCATGCTCTTAGACATAAAAGCAGAAGATTTTTATGGTGAAAGCATCCATCTGTTTTAAAAACTACCCCAGAGCTTCCTAACTTCATGACGCATTGTTGTGTTTTGAAGTTTGTTGATAGGTGATCATTCATATTGGTATCCCTCCATCTATTCATGCAAGTTTTTCAGGTCTTGGTTTGGTTGAATTTCCATAAAACAGACTCATCTAAGTTTTCACCCGCTGATAACGTGTTCCAAATCCCCCGATATCTCCGTCAGTTTTCTTCACGAGAAGACAGTCCTACCTGACTTGATAAAGGCACCAGCGCTTCCCCTGTATACACAGCCATCAGCGTGTTTTTCCACAGAGGAATTCTTCGCTCTATTTTTATGTGACCCACTGTGATAAGTTTCAGTGTTCTTCACTATCCTAATTAGGAATTTTAGAATGATTCTTGCTGATAATCAGTCCAAAATCTGCATCTGTTTACCGTTAGCCTTTGTGGAAATACATGCTAAGCAGACAGATGGAAGGAAACTTTTACAGATTTTACCCAATGAGGTAAAATGTTGTGTGTGTGGAACAAAGATTATACATATATATCGATATGTCCAGGATAACCAGGAACCAACCAGCAGGGGACCACCGGTGTCTGAGACCTGTACCCCTACAAAAGATCCATCTCCAACACCTTGCCATTAAAGCCAAGGTGCCACCTGCTGTCTTCACAATGGGAAGGCTGGTGGGAATAGAAGGCACGCTCTCTCTCCCTTACAAACACACACACACACACTCATAAACATGCACACTCATTTACATCTGCAAATGCACCTGCCCATTGTGCTAATGAGGCTCTCTGATCTCTTCTGTTGAGGCATGCAACACTTAAGAAAATGTCAGTATAAGAGGGGAGCGTTTCTAAGCCGAGACAATCAATGTCAGCTTTTCCACATCTGTAGAAGTATTCAGAAAATTACACGAATGCTGAAGTGATCCCAGATGGCTTCTTGTAATTTTTCTAATCATTGATTTTGTCCTTATTACCTGGTGATGAAAGGCTGCCGCTGTACTCTGAGTGTTGTTTGAACACAGAGGAGAGGAGAGGACAGGAGGGGACAGAACAGGACAGGACAGGAGAAGGTAAGAAGAGAGGCATTAGCTTAGCTGGAATAATGAATTATTGACAGTAAGCTACATAGCAGAAAGAGTTTGCCTCCCTTACCTGGACCAGTTTCACAGTAGGGGGCCCTAATGCATTTGCCATTCTCCCT
Source organism: Tetraodon nigroviridis (assembly GCA_000180735.1). Classification (NCBI taxonomy): domain Eukaryota; kingdom Metazoa; phylum Chordata; class Actinopteri; order Tetraodontiformes; family Tetraodontidae; genus Tetraodon; species Tetraodon nigroviridis. Next base: position 1,301,440 of record CAAE01014557.1, read on the forward strand.
TTAAAGATATGTGGAACCACAAGTAAACCAGCCCTCTGAGACTAGAGCCCGTCTACTGGAATCAACAGATCTAAAAACGCCTTTAAAAGGGACTTTTGGGAGACGTTCTGATGGAATCTATTTGTTTCTCCACTCACCTAAAAAATGAGCATATCCAGGTGCAACCATAGAAGCATTTAATAATCGTTATAACTTTTTTTTTTAACCAACTGCCACTGATATTTCAAACAAATGCTGTTTAACGTGATAAATATGTACTTAGTTGTCAGCTGACATGGGTTTGAATGCTCATTTGACTGCAAAGTCAAATGAACGAGAGGAATAAATTAACCTTTAATAATTGAAACTCTTTTCCTTTTAAGCTACTTTGACGTAGCCAAACGTTCCTCCGCTCGGCATTTTTCTGACACAGTTTCATTAATAGATCCGTCAATGTCGACTGACACACTCAGCGTCTCAGCGGGTTTGTCTGGCAGCTGCGCTATTCGACATCTTTTATGCCGTTGTTCTCATGTGTCAAACTCTCTAAAGATGGATCCCAGGGTCAGAGCGAGAGCACTCAAGTATAGGCGCTTAGTGTAGCTAAAGAACAAAATAAATACCGGTAAATTAAAAAAAAATATATCAAAGAATAAAACTATATCCTTTCTCCCTATGTATCCATCTCTGGAAACAATGAAATCAGTAGGACAAACACTTGCTACAATTTAAGCCTGGTATCACAACCAAAAATCAACCAAAGATGTACAACTCAAAACAGGGGAGCTAACTTTTCTGGAGCACCTCTACTGCAGCTAGAGGGCTGTTTACTAGCCTACCATCTCTTCCATTATCTGGAACTACCTCCCTTTCTGTTTTCTGTTTCTTTATTTATTGCGTGGAGTTTTGAAATGCACCGCAGCGTGGGTGAGATGGTGTTAGCGCGCTAGAGGGAAGGCCAAAAGGCAGCCGACAGTGATATGGATGGAAGATATTGGACGTATGTTGGCATTATCTGCTCTTAATGTGATTCTTGAGTTTTGAGGAAAGTAGATGACATTTGACATCATCGTTAGTTTAAATTCGGTTGGTGTTTTCTGAGCTCCGGTGGGGATTCAGCGGTACCAATGTTGCACTGATTATAGAGTCAATTAGCACATAGATGGAGGAGGTGCTATTACCATACAAACAGTGTGTATTGTGAACAGTATTGAAAGTGCCCTCGATTGATCCTGTGATATAGTACTTAATCTTTTGACCCTGTGGGGCAGCTTCAAATGTACAACACGCAACCCACACCAGTAGGCGGCAACATCACTATCACTTTAGCGTTAGCATGTCAGGACCCAGATTGTACTGTGGGAAAGTTTGTGTGGATCATCTTATAAAAATCCATTTAATGCTCATATAGGCGCGTAATACCGACCAGCATGCTGTCTAGATCACACTGGTGTATTCTTTTAACAGTGCGGCCGGCAGTAAGTTAAGCGTCGTGCTGAGCCTCTTTTTTTCACAGCTCATTTCCTCCTGGGACTACGTGCTCCCACCTGTTGTGTTCTACCTATTCAGCCACGCCTTTAGCTGTGGCCCTTGGTCAGCTCTGATGCGTTCAGGCACTACTGCGAGCAATTTAATCTAAATTCTATTCCGTGACTTTGATTAAGCTGACAGTTGCGACATCAGCGTGTCTACTCCGGCTGTAATTGCTGGTGACAGAACAAGGCCTTTTCTGTCAGCCAAAATGGAAGGTGTTGTTCCAATTCGAGAAAAGCGAAAGAATGTGTCCTTCCGCACGCATCAAATGAATTATTGATCACCGATGGTCGGACTCAGAGCGCGTGGCAGTCTACGTGCCGCGTCCTGCCCGCCTCCCTCCCACGATTCCGATTACCTTCATTTGTGACACCTGTTCCCAAACAACCGGCTCCTTCTGAACGTTTTTATGCCTGTCTGTCCTTACTTTCTGTGTGGGACTGTTTGGTTCTGATGGAGATTCAAACGAAATATCGACCGTAAAGTGAAATGACAAATGATAGGGAGTCAGTTTTTATCAAAACATATAAAGGGTGGCCTTAAAAACTTTGAATTCCTTGTACACAATTTTCCTCAAAATATTGGGAGACGTTTGTGAATTAACTTTGTATTGTTGACTTTTTTTTTTTTTTTCCTTTTTTTATTGTAAATGAGGGAACAGAACAGCAACAACATTAAGGCACTGTTGCCATACAAGAAGATGGTTCCAGGGTTAAGAACCCTGGAGGCCAGGGGGCTTTGGTTGATTCTGTTCTCATTGTGTGCTAGTTTAACTGGCTTGACCTGGATTGGGGGTGTTTGTTCTAAAAATTAGGCCTGCTAAACAATGGAAAATGTAAAGAGACTGATCTTATATGTACAGTATGTTCTTTAGGATTACCACCACTGTGAGGACAAAGGTGCTTCTTTGGTCATGTTACCCTCATTCCTTATTTTTTAGCTACAACTTTTTGAGGTCCTTTTTTAATGCTTGTAAGAAGTGCTGGACCACTTAGAAAAAAATAAAACCTATTTCGGCCCTTGCACATTCCTTTTTAGTCCGCTGTTGCAATTGTGCGAAACATCATGTTCCACAGCTCGTTCTCTGATGCTCATCACACTCCTCCATTGTGATTTATGTGCTGTTGCAGAACAAATCGCACTTCTGCAAGTCAAGTTCTTTTTTCCGGTGACATTTAATTCAGCTGGCGCCGGTGCGGTTTGGTTTGCGTTCGAGTGCAGGTCTACTGTCTGCGCAGCGGACAAAGGTCTGCTTAAGGGAACAACATCAAGTTTTTATGCACATACGCCTTCACGGAAAGTAAGAGTGGGACTTCAGGCCTTCTGTAGACTGAATAGACTTTTTCTTTTTTTTTTGGTTCTTTGTGTAAGTCCAATTTGACGACAGCAGCTATTTTGCTCCCTACGATGACTCAGAACCAATTTTGGCAGCATACTCCCCCCTTTTCCCTCCCAGTAACATTTCCACCGCTGGCAAAGTGATGAAAGTAATTTTCTCAGTGCGAAAAGATTAAAATGAACTTCTATTGATGTTTGATGTCTGGTTCTTGTTTGAAAAGGATCTTGAATCAGTTTAGCTGTATCATTAGGTGCAAATTAATTGTTGGCTCCCTGTTGGAATGTTAGCAACCTCGAGCCTGGCAGCCCGAGAGTTCATCAGATGATAAACCAATGCCGTCATGCTTTGCTACATCTTCCTTTAAAGATGGCAAGAGTTCATTTTTGAAGACAAACATAGATTATGTTGTCTCTCGCAGCAAGTTATTTTATCTACATCAGGCATTGATTATGCCAAGAGCTGCACATGACATTGCACACTTTATTACCTGCATAGTTACAAGTCTGTAATTATTTGCATTTGCTGTCCCATGTTTAAGAGAGATAAACTGTGAGAATGTACTGATGTTTTCATTTTTCTTTTTTTTTTTTTGGATTTACCGGAGCAGAACTGCAAAACTTTCAGAGAGGATGCTTACTGAGGGACGCGTTTATTTGCTCTGGACTTGTCTATTATAGCTGCTGCTTGGACTAAAAGGCAGGTTTATGAATCTAAATGACATATCTGTAGATCCAACTAGAATCGGGTGCACATTGCACGAAGATCTTTGCTCAAAAAATCCACTATTGCAATGGAATGAAACTGCTGGGTGTTGTTTGAATACTGCTCTATTAGGATTTGGACCACCTTTTCATGCCTGCTCTGAGATTTGACCCTTTGTTTTCCATCCAAATTTAGTTTAGTCTTTTTTCAGAGATGCACATAAAGTCTCTGGTGGTATATTTTTAAACCAGGAAGGTGCTCCACTGGGGCTGGGGTAGCTTGGGTAGCATTTTGAAACTGCTTCACTGGTGAATTGCCTCCTCCAAGTAAGGTTGCTTTCTGAAAGTAGAACATTGGCGCTGGTGGATCGCTTCTACTACCCTACGCTAAATGCTGCTATAATACCAGGATGATTCAGATGAGTGCAGATAAAGTCAGAGCAGCAATCTGGCTCATAGGGGAGGGGGAGTTTGAAGACCATCCTGACTGGAAAACACAAACACTAAACACCAGGCAACTACCAGACCTACCAGAGCACAGATTACACAGATCAATCTTAAATTGCAGTAAGCTCTCATCAGATATTGCTTTTTAAAAACCTTCACAAAGATGTGTTGAATCCTGATGGCAGGCAGGCAGATCCGTAACTTATTATGTCAGTCGGGCATCTCCATTTCACAAGATGAAACCAGCAGTCGATAATACAAAGGGCGACAGCGAGAGATTATTAACATTCTAATTTATTGAGGATTCATGATTGTTATACAGTTGTGCGCTGTAGGTCACTTATTCTTCGGGTGACAGTGGTAGCGCCGGCATGCCACCTTTGAAAGGCCAGTGGCACCACACGCCGCTCCTGCTATACGAGTTCTAACCTTATCACACTGTGGAAGATAACAACGGAGCAGTTCCAAGGTCATCAGGGACTCAGCAGCGTGTCCAGGTCTCTATTATCACACTTTATTAGAAATGATACCTTCCGCTCTTTTAATTATGAACAGAAATGATTAGGACTTTTATATTAACCTCCTGTCTCTTCTGCATGGATGGTAGCTTCGGACAGGTGGCACAAAATTGATTATCCTGATGGCCATCTTGTACAATTTTCTGATTAACATCCTTTTTTCATTTTGGTTTTTTTTTTTTTTTTTGGCTCAATGACACGCTAAATTCAGAGAACGCTAGTCGTAAAATCTGGTTTTGGTTTACAAACTCCTACACTAACGTTATATATTTGACACTTTGAACTCAGGGAATAGAAAATGCTAATCCTAAGTAGCATCTATGTGCACTCATCCATTACTATAAGAGGTTCCTCTTTGACCTTTTATTTTTTTTTCATAGATGAGTAACTGCTGTGAAGAGCTGGTACTTTTTAATTAAAAACAGCTCCAGTTTAGCCTGTTGCTTCAACCTGTCAATATGATACAGAGTTTAAAACAGATGTTTATGCAACACGCACTCTAAAGTCTCCGTAAAATACAGCAGATTGTACTGCAGACTCGATCGCTGTCAAGAGCTTTTTTATCACTGAAAAAAATGTCAGTATTTATATTCTGAACTGAGTCTCATTAGCTTGAGAAGATTACTTTTTTTACAGTTAGCTAAAAAAAATGATAATAATGCTAAAATCCTAAATATCCATCCATCCATTATCCTACCCACTTTATACCCTGTGGTGTCATGGGGTACAATCATAAATAATATAACAAAACACTTTTCACTGCAATATGTCGTAAATGACAAGCAGAAAACACTATTTTGTAAGTTTATATTGTTTAAAATGACGTATGGCACAGTTAATAATCTCCACTTCATCTCTAAGTCTGCACAGAAAAAAATACTTTGCACATGAGGTTTTAGTTGTTGTGTTACGTTGCCACATTTTTTGAGTTCCTATTTAAAAAGCAAGGCAGCAAAATGTCCCAAGTGACACCGAACCCTAGTTCCTGGCCTGTCCACGTCCTGTTGGTGACAACTTTCCCTGAGAACTGCCCATTTAACAAAAGAGTTAATTGGAAGACAGAGTGATGGAATCGGCCCCTGGTGAACCTGTGCTTGGATCCCGACACCTGAGGTTTCTACTCCCCTTCAGGCACCATTTTCTCTGCAGAGTTCAATTATTTTTCCATTAAAGCAACCGGCCGATGTGTGCTTCAACTTCATCCTCAAGAAAAAGTGTGTGTTGGTGGAGACAGAAAAGGAGAGGTAATATTAAAGGGCAAAATTAGCATGTGGAAACATTAAATTACTGCCAATGAAGGTAGCTGAAGTTGGCTCAGGATGTGTGCTGTGTCAGGATTTGCTTTGTTTACCTGTTTTCTCCAGGAGCGCTTAATTAAACCATCACTG